>VDFB02326210.1:0-69231 GCA_007258455.2 Sequoia sempervirens | reverse complement strand
AAAAAAAAAAAGCAAAAGGAAGAGAAAAAACAAAAGATTAGAATAAGCAACCAAACAATATAAGAGGAAAAAGGACCAATTTTTTTTTTATAAGCATAACTTTTATTTTAATAAACATACTCTAAAACCTTCATTGAGACCTTATTTTCAATCGTACCATGCAAAAATGGAGAAGTGATTCGAAACCTTATTTTTAGGCATAGCCCGCTAAAATGGAGAAGTGAAGGATGAAACTTTATTTTCAAGGTAGCTTGCCAAAATGGAGAAGTGAAAGTGTGATGCCTGATTTTGGATTGCAACCTTTGCCCATTTTTCTGCATCGGACATGATTTGCGTAGAATCTTGTGGTAAGTTACTTTCCATGGTTTCAGTTAATTTTACTTTTCAAATGTGTACGCAGTTAGACCATATGATCCATTCTTTTTTATCTTTCCTTCTACACTTCAAGCTTGGTTATCCTCCAGATGCAACATGCTCATCATGCTTTTCAATTTTCTGTAATGAATCAAGTCTACATTTGCTTCTACTTGTCCATATGCTTCTTTTATCCATCCTTACATTTTTATTCAATCTTTATGACATATTTGCATTATATTGGAATGATACATTAATATATTCCCTTCACTATGGAAATTATTTCCTTAACCTTTTAAGTTGTTTTGTGGCTATGCTGCATTTGTAGCTACTTGGCACCATTTAGAAGATACATTTTATCAATTTCTCATATCAAAACATAAAATTTTAATAGTAAATTGTGCAAACTCCTATTGAATGTTCGTAAATGGGTATCATTATACTTGATTTTAACTAATGAAATTTATCTTACAGGTCAATTTTTATACATAACCAATTAAAATATTTTGTATAGTTTGAACTTTGACCTACTTTTTTTATGTGGTCCATTAGATTGACAGGGACCTCTGTACCCTATTGGTTAGAATTTCATCCTCATCACTTGCTTGAGTTGACTTGGTGTCATCAGGAAACAAGTCATTTGTTCTCTATATATAGTGATTTTTCCTCAAGCACTATAGAAAAGATATAAAACCATTTTCAGATACCCTTTAATGACTTCTAAAACATATCCCAAATTCACCATAGGTTGTTTTCGAACAACATCCCCAAAACTCAAATTTCCCCTAAAACTAGGTCTAATTAGGCCCCTTTACATAGGAACCCTTCTGTAAAATGTTCCCCAACCTCAAAACTCGATGGGAGAACACTAACTAGGTAAAAAGACTTCAAAATCCACAACTTCCACTTGATGAACCATTCTCCAACATGACAACCAACAAAACCCTCCTTTTTAGCAAGTTTCATGGGGGTTTATTGAAAATGGGTACTCCAGACTCCTATAACTCTTACCAATGCTTCAAACACCTTCCAACAGGTTTTCTCATGCTCCAAGAACTCTATTACAACCTTTATTAGTGTTACTTCTTCAAACTCCAACCATAATATTTTAAAAAAGTCCCCCATCTATTATGCTCTGATGGATGTTCATACCTTGCTCCAAAGCTCCCATTTTGGCATAGGTAGGGAGGATGCTAACATAGGTTGTGGAATTTGGCTTCACACCTACTAATTGCATTTTCTTGAAAGTTTCTAAATCATTTTCAGCAAACCCATTTTGTGCATATCCCACAATCATCATAGTCCATGAGATGGCATATCTTTCAGGCATTCTGTCAAATAGTTCACATGCCTTGTCTATGCTTCCACATTTTGTATACATGTCTACTAGGGCAGTTGTGACTACAACATCTAACGAAATTTCTCTATTATTTATGATTTGATGGATGTTCATACCCTATTCCAATGCCCCCATTTTGGCACAAGGAGGAAAGATGCTGGAAAAGGTTGTGGAATTTGGCTTTATACCTGCCAATTGCATTTGCTTGAAATTTTCTAAAGTGTTTTCAAAAAATTCATTTTGTGCATATCCAACAATAATTGCAGTCCAAGAGATGACATATCTTCAAGGAATTTTTTCAAAAACTTCACATTCTTTCTCTATGCTTCTACATTTTGCATACATGTCAACCAAAGCATTTCCAACTATAATATCAGATGAAAATCCCCCTTCTATTATGCTTTGATGGATTTCCATACCCTATTCCAAAGCTTCCATTTTGGAATAGGCGGAGAGGATGCTAGAAAAGGTTGCGAAGTCTAGCTTTAAACCTAAAAATTGCATTTCCTTGAAAGTTTCTAAAGCCTTTTCAATAGATCTAATTTGTGTATATCTTGCAATTATTGCAGTCCATGAGACCGCATTTATTTGAGGCATTTTTTCGAACACTTCAAGTGCCTTGTCTATGATACCACATTTAGCATACATGTCTACAAGAGTAGTTGTAACTACAATATCTGAAAAAATTCCTCTATCATTTATGCTTTGATGGATGTCCATACCTTGTTCCAAGGCTCCCAATTTGGCACAAGCGGGTATGATACTAGAAAAGGTTGTGGAGTTTTTATTTACATGTACCAATTGCATTTGATTGAAAGTTTCTAAAGCCTTTTCAAAAAGTTCAATTTGTTTGTATCCTGAAATCATTGTAGTCCATGAGACCACATTTCTTTGAGGCGTTTTGTCAAATAGTTCACATGCCTTGTCTATGTTTCCACATTTTGCATACATGTCTACAAGGGTTGTTGCCACTACAACATCTGACAAAATTTCTCTATCCTTTAAGATTTGATGGATGTCCATACCCTATTCCAAAGCTCCCATTTTGGCATAGATAGGGAGGATGTTGGCAAAGGTTGTGGAAATTGTCTTTACACATGCCAACTGCATTTGTTTGAAAGATTAAAGCCTTTTCAAAAAAATTGTTTTGTGCATATCATGCAATCATTGTATTCCATGAGATGACATCTCTTTTAGGAATTATATCAAACACTTCACATGCCTTGTGTATGCTTTCACATTTTTCATACATGTCCACCAGAGAATTTCCTACTACAATATCAGGAAAAAACCCCCTTTCATTATGCTTTGATGCATATCCATACTGTGTTCCAAAGTTCCCATTTTGGCATAGGAAAGGAGGATGTTGAAAAAGGTTGTAGAGTTTGGTTTGACACTTTCCATTTGCATTTCCTTGAATTTTTTTAAAATATTTTCAACAAATCCATTATATGCATATCCTACAACCATTGCATTCCATGAGACAATAGTTCTTTGAGGCATTTTGTTAAATAGTTCACATGCCTTCTCTACGCTTCCACATTTTGCATACATGTCTATTAGGGTAATTGCAACTACAACATCTAAAAAAGTTCCTCTCTCCTTTATGCTTTGATGGATTTCCATACCCTCTTCCAATTATCCCATTTTGGCACAAGTTGAAAGTACATTGGAAAATGTGAACTAAACGGGTTTGTGGATGCTCAACTGCTATGCAAGCTCTTTGATAATATGGCAATGATTTGATTCAAATATTCATAAATGGATCAGAGAATTTTTCAGAATGCTCCTCAAATTTTTGGAAGGAATGATGGATTTATAGATTTAGAGGTGAAAATATGAATGGTTGATCAACCATGCACACCTAATATCAACTATATATGTAAATTGTAATGAAATAAGGGTTACTGATGTGTGAAGTATGTGTATACCTCATCCACTAAACCTACATGACTACATGCACCTAGAACCCAAGTAAAGCTTACAATGTTAGGATGTGTTTCAAAGTGCTTTTTTTTCGCTAGAGTCCTCCCTGCTTGAATTAATCAGAGTTATACCATGCACTGATGCTTCCCTCCACCTAGAGGATATTCTTTTTGATTCTCTAATCTTCATACCTAAGTTTTTTGAGGACAAAATAGATGATCGTACTAGGATATTGTTGGCAAAAAAAGTTTAAATAAGATTGTATAAATTAATTGGGCACAAGTGGTTGCATTGGGATAGAAAAAGTAGTTGGCCCTAGAATAAAGTATCTAATGGTTATGTGTAAGGAAATTAATGCAAAGGAGGGCCTTGTGAATCTATATAAGCATGCCTGCTATTCACTTGAGAGCATGGTTGCATGATGTAGTAAGATTTGTTAGATATGTTGTGGTATAGAGCTAAAAGGCTAGTACATATGTTGTATGGTTGAGAAATGCATGCAAATTATGGATGAATAGAGCAACTCTTTTGACATTTTTTTGTCTTATACTTATTTTGTGATGCATGGTCTATTATTTTTCTTTGTTATTTTGTGCATTCACATGCCATGTGTGGACTTAATAGTAGGTTATTGACCTCTCACATGAGCTGATATGCTAGTGGTCTAGGTTTTCTAAATAAAATCCAATTGGTCTAGCATGTGTAGATGAATTTGGCTAACATGTTGTGTGCCTAACCATTAAACTAGACATGTAAGGTTCAAACTTATTCTAGAGAGCTTGGGAGGCATGTAGACCATCTCATCCCTACATGTAAACATTAGCTACATCTGCTAACTATGCAAGGCCTGAAGTTCATGTTTGTAGTACATTTTTAAGGAGTCTTTATTGTTCAATCTGTTAAAAATAGTTGTGCACTTGAAGTGTATTTTCAAAGAGTGGGTATGTGCAGGATCATGATGGGCCAAAAAGTGGTGATATGATAGGTATGTGTAGGGTATGTGGATGACGACTATTTTTTACCCAAAATTGATGAAATGAAAAGGGTTTTTAAAGTAGATTCTTAGTTTTCCATCAATATAAATTATGCTTTACTTTGAATTTAATAAATTATTATTATTCATTTTCTATTTGAATTATGACTAAAGTCTTGATTGATAGGTAGATTGAAAAACATCTATAGCTTTCAAATGGTATCACATTTTTTGAATCAAAAACATGTGTCACATTCTATGCTTCACATACTATAAGATTTAAAAAAAAAACATTCATGAAGTTTTGACCAAGTTAAGGCGGTCAAACATATGAGTGTTTATATTTTTTAAAATTTTTAATAAAAATTTCATAATCAATTATTTACTTGGAAAAAAATTACAAAAAAATATGCATCACATCAGGACATGAGTCCTCTACTTATATCTAAAATCTTATAAAAAAATATTATCATTTTATTGTGGTTAGGGTGGTTAGACAGACACCTACTTATTTTTAGCCTGAAATTTAAGTACTATTGCATTGAAATTTCAAATTTTCACCAAATAGGATTTTGTTTTTAAATAAACCTAGTAGTTTAGAAAATACATTCAATTTTCTACAGATTCTATTCTTACATATTTTTGAAATAATATAGACAACTTATTAAAAAATTTACATCAAGTTGCCTAACTCTAATTTTTCTAAATTTTTCGCCACTTAAGGGCTTGTGTTTTCCATGATGATCCTGCACATACCCGAGTATTGTCAACTATTGTTGAATTTTTGTCTTTGACTACTCCAATGCTTGGTTTCATATCAATTATTAAAGTATGTGAGGCAACTTTATGAAAGTTGGCTAAGGGCCTTTTGTAGAAGATGGTAAAAGGTTTTAGGGTAGTGGGGCTCATGTCTTGAAATATGTTGAGGAATCTTTTGGCTAAGTCATGAATTTGTTGAAATTTGTCTAATTAATACGTGAAGAAAGAATTTAGGTTGTGAGTGTGGTGAGTTTAAAGTCTTGTATAGGTCACATGATACCATGTGGAGATTGCATAGATTGTCTTTGAAATTTTTTATAAGCTATTGGATAGACTTTTTTTTATACAATTTCATGGAATGTTATGGTTTACCCCTCTATGCATGAACATAATGTTGAAATACCAAATACAAGAGAACCATTTCAGTAATTTTTAAATTTAATTAGAGAAAATAATCCATCAAAGAGATGTAGAGACTAGACTCGATCAACCTTCAAATTTTATTTTTGAGTATGGCTTCTACCATACCCATTCAAGCACCGGTGTTAAGGATTAAGTTTATGAACCTTTCTAATGTTTGTTTAGATGGAATTGACTATTTGTTGGATTCCTGCTGGTTGTGTTCCAATTTAGTATGCCTTATTAGCAATGAAGGAAATGGGATGGTCATATTTGAGCATGGTATTGGAAAAGTACTTGATTCTTATACTAACCAAGAAAATGGCACACAAGGAATTGTTGCTTAAAGAAAGTATAAAATTTGAGAGTAAAGGATACACATTTTTACATATAGTCTATGATTGAAATCCAGGTAAGTGGATAGGTTTTTAGTTATGACTTGTTCATGGTCGTTAGTTATCTTCCATGAGTGGGCTTTACAAATGGTATCTAGTGCATTTTCTTGTTTCTTTAGTAAATACTTTCAAGGATATTTTATCAGAAGTGAGGATCAAGAAAAATCATAGCAGATGGTAAGATAATTTATTTACTGCATTTATTCTTGTAAGTTTTCAAATAATCAACTTGCTAGAATGAGTATCTAGCAACAAATATCAATGGTAATTTTATTTAAACTTACAACCTTTTTTCTTGGGGAAGAAAACAACTAGTCAAATAGATTTAATAGAATCATGTACGAACATTCACATGTGAATTTCCAGTGATATTGATTAGTGCATTATCTATATTTTTTTTCATATCTTGGAGGAGTAACCAAGAAAATGGCACACAAGGAATTGTTGCTTAAAGCGAGTATAAAATTTGAGAGAAAAGGATACACATTTTTACATATAGTTTGTGATTGAAAGCCAGCTAAGTGGATAGGTTTTTAGTTATGACTTGTTCATGGTTGTCAGTTATGTTCCATGAGTGGGATTTACAAATCATATCTAGTGCATTTGCTTGTTTCTTTAGTAAATGATTTCAAGGATATTTTATCAGAAGTGAGGATATTTTGTGTTGCAAGTATGGGATAGTCTAGTGGTGTTGTCATTGATGTCAACACTATTCGGTATTTTGCAGAGTGTACATGTATAATTGAGGTGCTACTGAGATGATGTGAGTACATGGAGCTATCTTATGTGCTGTGTTGATGAGTTTCCAAGTGCTTTTGAGAAAATTAATAAATAAGTGAAGTTAGAGTTTTGAATGTGTTTAGATTGTGCTCTAGTATGTGCTCTGTGTTTCTCTTGTGTTGATCTTATGCCTATGTGGTTTTGAAGTTTTCATTATGGTGATATGATGGAGATATACACCGAGTTTCAATTTTTGGTGAGATGGTACATGAAAGTTGTGTCCACCGGTATGTGTATTCCACTAGAAGAGTTGATCTTCGGTGGACTAGAAGAAATACCTTTGCTCTGTAGTCCTTCGTTGTTTCATTTCAAATATTGCGGATCTGGGATATGTTTTGTGAAGGTCTTTTCTATGCTCTCGCAAAGAGGTTTGAAGTTTGGTGATCTGGAAATCATGTTTCAATGTGTGTCTGCATATTTCGGATGATCTGGTGAAAGAAATTCAATCTATGAAGAATATTTGTTTTTGTTGTGGACGTATATGAGGAAGTATACGATGAAGTATCATGAATAATGAAGCATGTTGAGGTGTTCACGTGTCATCTTCATGCTGGGAAGCATGTGCATAATTTTTCATTTGTGTTTTCATTAGGTTTGGTCGACCTGGCGTTTACACTTCATTCAAAGAATAAAATTAAATTGAGGAAGCGTGTAGAAGATTCAAGTATTTTTTTTGGTCTTGGTTATGAAATGGGTTATTTGTGGGTGACCTTGGTAAATGCTTCTAAGGTTGAGGATGGTATAAAATCAAGTTGAATTGTGAAGAGTTGTATGACAATGTGATGCAAAGTGATGAAAGTGTGCCACAAATCATAAGAGCAGAAGTGTGTGTTAGTGAGTTGTGATAGTAGTTTTTCAATGTGCTGAAGGCAATGAGCTAAAAGGTTTTATAATCCTATGAATGTGCTTTAATTGCAGTGGTGGATCTTTTGTTCTCTTTTGTATCTATAGGTAGTGAGCCTCCCTGTTGGACAGTGAGTCCTTTGTAGGTAGTGAGCTTTTGTATTTGGACAATGAGTCCTCTTTTGGGTAGTGAATCTTTGACAGTGAGCCTTTGTATTTAGTTTTATAATCTTTATATTGTGATTTAACCCTCACCATGGTTTTCCCTTATTGGGTTTTCCATGTAAAAATCTAGTGTTCATTGTGTTGATTTACTTTTTGTTATTTGTGTTTCATGCTCATATTTAATAATAGATTAGTGTGGTTGAACAATTGATAAGTGATAAGGTTTTAAGTTTGAATTTGTGTGACAACTTATTCACACCCCCTCTCAATTGTCTTGCACCTATTTAACAATTGGTATTAGAGATTTTGGTTCCTTGTGTAGAGCTTAACCGCTTAAGGAAGATCCAATGGCACACAAGTTGGCAATCACTATGTTTGATGGAACTGACTACAATGATTGGAAGGGATAGATGGGAGGATATATTATCTCTCTCGGTTTCAAGACCTAGAAGGCTATTGAGAATAAGTATACACTTCTGTCTAGTGGTATTAATTCTGTAGATGAGATCTCTGCTTATGAAGAAAATGAGAAGGTGGAGTATGCTATTTTTAGTGGTTTATCTAAAAATGAGTGAGTTAAGGTTAATTCTTTGGATACCACATATGAAGTCTAGAAGAATTTGGAAGACATGTATGAAGGAAATGAAAAGGTGAAATTGACAAAGAGGCTGGTGGAAAAGCGTAGATTTGTGAACCTGAAGATGGAAGATGGTCAAGAATTTACAAGTTTCTTTCAGAGAGTTGAACTAGAAGAAAATGAAGTTATAAATCAAGGAGGAAAACTATCAAATGAAGATATAATCAAGAAGATCCTGATCACTTTATCAGAATGCTACAATGACAAGATCTCTATTATTGAAGAAATGTATGATCCTAAGTACACTCTAGAAGATTTTTTCGAGACCTTGCAAGCATTTGAGATAAGGAAGTTTCAGAAAGATGAAAAAATAGAAGAGACGACATAAATGAAATTTAAGGCTTTGAAGATTGAAGAACTGAATAGCAATGATGAAGAGTTAGAAGCAAACTTCACCAGGAAATTGAAGAAAGGTACAGGAAAATATAAAGGTATGTTACCCTTTAAATGTTTCAGTTGTGGTAACATTGGTCATTATGCTTTGAGATTTTCAAGAAGGGCTACACATAAGAAGAAAAAGGATTATAAGGATAAGGATAGGAAGGATAAGAAGTATAAGAAGTTGTACTGTGTTAAGTAAGAGGTAGGTATTTCTAATGATGAATTTGACAATTAGGTTGATGATAGTGAATGCTTATTCTTAGCTTTGGAAAATAAATCTGTATCCACTAACTCTGGAAAATGTGTAAGTAAGAAGGCTCTAGAGGTTAAGAAGAATATGATGGAAGGTACTTTGTTTATCGCTTTTCATGCAAGATAGGATGAAGACTACTAGGTAATTGACAGTGGATGTTCAAATCACATGACTAGAGATAAGAGTAAGTTCACTAAACTTGAAAAATATGATGGTGGTTTAGTTATATTTGGTGATTATTCAGGAGCTAAGATCTGTGGTAAAGGTTCAATTATTTTTAATGGAGTGCACAATACTGATGATGTATATTATGTGAAGGGTTTGAGGCATAACCTTCTGAGTTTTGGTCATATGTGTAGCAATGGATTTAAACTTGTGTTTTAGAACAATACCTATGAAATCAGAAAAGGATCCCAAAATGGAGATATGATTGTTGTTGGAAGAATAACTCATGGAAACATCTATCAGTTGAAGGGAGTTGATGGTCATTGCCTTGTGCCTCAAATCAATGAAATTTGGTTATGGCACGAGAGAATGGGACATGTGAACTTTGATAACCTAGTCAAGATTAGTGCTAAGGAGATTGTTCGAGGACTACCTAGAATCACAAGACCTACTAATGCTATCTACAAAAGTTGTCAACTGGGAAAATAGACAAGATGTAGCTTTAAGGGAAAAGAACATTCTACTACTAGAATTTTGGAGTTAGTACACCCTAATCTTTGTGGTCCAACCAAGACTGGAAGCCTATATGGTGACAGATATTTCATGTTGCTTATTGATGATTATACTTGAATGACATGGGTTGCTTTTTGTAAAGAAAAGAATTAGGCCTTGGATAGGTTTAAGGTATTCAAAGCAAGAGTGGAAAATGAAGTAAATTTGAAAATCAAGTGTTTGAGATATTATAGAGGTGGTGAATTCACTTCTAGTGAATTTAATGCATTTTGTGAGAAACGTGGCATAAAAAGATAGTTTTCTACTCTGAGAACCCCACATCATAATGGAGTAGTTGAAAGGAAAAAAAAGATAGTACAGGAAGCTACTAGAACTATGATGAAAGAGTCCAATGTACTAGATGCATATTGGAGAGAAGTTATACATATTGCTATGTATGTTCTTAATAGAGTTCAAATCAGAGACAACAAAACAAAGACACCTTTTGAGTTATGGAATGGTAAGACTCCTACTATGAAATATTTTAAGGTATTTGGAAGCAAATGCTATGTTAAAAGAGATGATGAAAATCTTGGAAAGTTTGATGCTAGATGTGATGAAGGAATATTTCTTGGATACTCTACTACTAGCAAGGCATACAAATGTTTTAACAAAAGATTGAGAAATATTATTGAAAGTGTTAATGTGAAAGTTGATGAAGACATACACAAACCTATTGATATAAGTGAAGTTGAACCTAATGATCCTATCTGTAGACATGTACCTGAAGAAAACAAGAATTAGGAAGATGAAGAGAAAGAAGAAGAACAAGTGGAAGAAGAATAAGAGAATGAACTAGAACTTGCTGCTAGGACCCCTAAATATGTACAGAAGAATCATTTAGAAGATCAAATAATTAGAGACAAGAGTGAAGGTGTAAAGAGAAGAAGCAGAGTTGCAACTGAGGTAAATTTGTGTTTACTTTCTAAAATAAAAGCTAAATCTATAAAAGAAGCATGTGAAGATGAAAGTTGGATGAGAGCTATGAAAGAGGAATTGCAACAAATAGAAAAGAATCAGACATGGGAAATAGTCCTTAGGCTAATGAACAAAAATGTGATTGGCTCAAAATGGGTGTTTTGGAATAAGCTGAGTGAAAATAGGGAAGTAGTAAGGAATAAGGAAAGAGTGATATGTAAAGGATATTCACAAGTTGAAGGTATATATTTTGAAGAAACATTTTCCCCTATGGCCAGAATGGAAGCTATCAATTTTTTTTTGGCATTTTCTACCCACAAGGACTTCAAGGTATATCAGATGGATGTTAAGTTAGCTTTTCTAAATGTTGAGTTAGAGGAAGAAGTGTACATTGAGCAACCCGAAAGGTTTCAATTGTCTGACAAGCCAGACATAGTTTGAAAATTGAAGAAAGCATTGTATGGGTTGAAGCAATCTCCCAAAGCTTATGCAAGATTGGACATATATATGGCAAAGAACGGATTCAACAAAGGTTTTGCTGACAAAAACCTCTACTTCAAAGTGCAAGGCAATAGGATGTTGATTGTAGTTGTTTATGTTGATGATATCATTTTTGGTGGAAATGATGGCATGTGTAAAAATTTTGCTGAAGAAATGTAGAAATAATTTGAGATGTCTATGATTGGTTAATTGAATTTTTTCCTTGGTCTACAAGTGAATTAAACTGATAAAGGGATATTCATTTCACAATCTAAGTATGTAAAATATTTTTTGAAGAAGTTTGGGATGGAGGATTATAAATAGATTTGTACTTCTATGGTAATTGGATGTAAACTAAGCAAAAATGATGAATCTGCTAAGACTGATTAGAGAAAATACAAATCCATGATTGGTGGATTGTTGTACCTTACTACTACCAGACCATATATTATGCATGTAGTGTGTTTAGTTGTTAGATTTCAAGTAGATCATAGAGAAGCACATCTTATAGCTATAAAAGGGATATTTAGATATCTTAAAGGCACACTACATTATCGACTATGGTACCCTAAGAGTAATGATTTCACCTTGAGTGCTTATACAGATGTAGATTGGGTTGGATGTGTAGATGACTAGAAAAGTACCAATGGTGGTGCTTTCTTTCTTGGTGGAAGATTAGTTTCATGGTTGAGTAAAAAGCAAGACTTGGTTTCTTGATGACGATCAGTTTATTATGGATGGTGCTTATTGTGGGTGCAAGCGAGATGAGGCAGATGGATTTTTCAAATATTTGGATGTTTTTGATGTTTTTGCAATGTTTTGAGGCTGTTTTTGGTGTTTTTGAGATTTTACAAATGTTTTGATTTTCAATTTTTTCAATGTTTTTGGAATTTTCTGAGATTTTGACCAAGAGACTAACCTAAAGACCTATCCTAGGGGTCTTGAGGGTTGATCGACAGATGAGCCTTTCCTACGTTATACACATAGAGACCATGTAGTTTGACTAACAACTTGACCGATTTACAAATGATGATATACATGATGAGATGTCAGTTTATTATGATAGACTCCTATAGGACTGACCTAAATGTCTCAAGGGATGATCAAAGATCAACCTTGCCTACGTTCAAGCTCAAAGATGATGTAGTTCGACATGACGACTCTGTTTTTGGGTTTTTTTAAATGACTTTTTGACCTATTTTTGGATTTTGATATGTTTTGAATGTTTTTGGATTTTCTAATTATCTGATGTTTTTGGATTTTCTGATTTGAGGACTTTAAGAATATACATGAATCTGATCTGATGAGAACATGCCCCCAATGCGATGCAATAGACTACTCCGATAAATGCAAGACAAACTGACCTTGAGGATGGGTCGAGTAGTACTAGGAGGGATCATGATACGAAAACAAAACCAAGCTATGGTGCAGATGCGAGTGGATGTGTGATGGACGAAGACCTGAATGCAATGGATGATGGAAGAGAAATGGATGGATGATGTAGATCAAGCCATAAAGATCCTAGTGGATGGATAGTGGTTATTTACACAAGGCACTTGTTTGCCAGGTTTTCACCAAGGTACTTGCCTAAAGTGCCACCAAAGTGGTTTTCACTAAAGGACAATTTTTTTTATCCTTTTTCTAATTTTTTTGGATTTTTTGCTTTTTCGATTTTTTTGTTGTTACCAAGATGCCTGTTTGCCAAGTTTTAGCCAAAGTAACCATTTTTTCAAGACTTTTTCAGATTTTTTTTTTTGAATTTTTTGGTTTTATACCTTGAAAGAATTAGGCATAAATTTTTTTGAGATGGGAGCTATTCATGGGCTCCTGCAAAGGTTCCCCTTTGGGTGTTGATAGCTGATATGCCCCTGATTTATAGCTTGTTGTTATGAAAAAAGGTCCTAGCCAATTAGGTTCGAACTTGCCTTTGTTGCTGGGGTTCGAGACATTCTTCTGATTTTCTTTTAAGACCAATTCTCCAATTTGGAAAGTCCTGCTTCTGATTTTCTTGTTGTAGCTCCGTTTAAGTCTATTCTGATAGATTTTCAAGTGATTCAAAGCATCGATCCATCTCCCATCCAGTAACTCTAGCTCATTTAGTCTTGATACCCAATATTCCTCATCCATGATGAGGTTTTACAATGATATTATGAGGGATGGGAGCTCGATCTCAATGGGAAGTATAGCTTTTGATCCATAGACCAAGGAGAAGGGGGTGGTGCCAGTGGGTGTGTGGATGCTAGTCCGATAAGCCTAGAGGGTGGGATTAAGCTGCAAGTGCTAGTCACGACCTGCGTCATTGACTATTTTCTTAAGGATTTTGAGGATGGTTTTGTTTGTAGCTTCTACTTGGCCATTGCCTTGGGGATAGTACGGGGTGGAGAAGCGATGCTAGATTTTGAATTTCTAGCACAAGTCGTGAACCTCCTGGTTCTTGAATGGTGTCCCATTATTTGAGATAATGGCTTGTGGGAGACCGTAACGACAAATGAGATAGTTCAAGATAAATTTTGAGATTTCCTTCCTAGTGATATATGTCATGGGTATGGCTTCCACCCACTTTGTGAAATACTCAGTTGTAGTGATAATGAATTTATGGCCACTGGATGAGGTGGGTGTGATTTTTCCAATGAGATCAAGTCCCCATTGCAAAAAGGGCCACAGTGTAATGATGGGATGAAGCTCTTGAGCTGGAGCATGGATGAGGTCCCCATGTTGTTGACATTGTAAACACCTTTTAGCATGATCATGCGCTTCTCTTTCCATGATGGGCCAATAATACCCCATCCTTAGCAATTTCTTGGCGATGGTCATTCCACTCCAGTGTGAGCCACATATACCGTTATGAACCTCAGTTAGAGCGGTCAATGCCTCCTCAGTGTTTAAACAGTGTAGCAAGGTACCTTCTATGCTTCTACGGTATAAGGTATCACCTAGGATGACAAATATAGATGCCTTTTTGATAAAGGTTTATTTAAAGTTTGATGGTAGGTCAGCAGGTATGACTCCTATGCGAAGATATGTGTAGATGTCATGGTACCAAGGATTGAAAGGACCAATGATTTACACACATATTCTGATTTGGGTACCTCAAATGTGGGAACAAGAAGCTGCTCAATCAAAAATTCATATTTTAGCACATAATGAGGGATGTCTAATAGAGACCCAATTGTAGCCATGGCATCTGCTGCTCTGTTGTTGGTTCTTGGAATCTGCTCAAATGTTATGTCAATGAAGTTTTCCTTTAGAGTCTCCACTAATTTCTTGTATAGAGTGAGCTTATCATCCTTAGTCTAAAATTCATTATTGACCTGATTTATGATCAACTGAGAGTCTCCATACACCCTGAGAGCTATGATATTCCATTGCACTGCTATCCTGAGTCCTATAGTCAAAGCCTTATATTTTGCTATGTTATTTGTGCAAGGAAATGCTAGTTTGTATGACCTTGGTATGCAGTCCCCTTGTGGGGTGATGAAGAAGATACCAGCTCCCGATCGATGTTGTGTATATGAACCATCGAAGTATAGTTTCTAGTGGTCCACTACATTGAGGTTAAAAATGGATTCGTCTAGAAATTCAGATACAAGAGGATTCTCAGAATACATAGGTGCTTCTACTAGTTGATCTACAATAACTTGTCCCTTAATGGATTTTCTCTCTACATACTCAATGTCATACTCAGACAGTATCATTACCCATTTTTCCATTCTGCCTGTGAGCATTACCTTTGATAGGAGAGACTTGAGGGGATAAATTTTTGCAATGAGCTTTATCTTGTGTTCCAACATGTAATGTCTAAATTTTTGGGATGCAAACACTATGGCGGGGCAAGCTTTCTCGTTAAATGAGTAATTTAGCTTGTGACCAACCATTATCCTGCTGATATAGTAGATGGCCCTCTCAGTTCCATTTTCATCATGTTGAGCTAGGAGAGCTCCAAGGGCTACTACTATTGCTGACACGTATAAGATCAATGGCTTCCTTTGAATAGGTGGCATTAACATTGGTGGTGTCAATAGATATTCCTTGATCTTGTTGAATTCCTTTTCACATTTTGTATCCCATTTATATGCTACCCCCTTGTGGAGTAGGTGAGAATATGGGATTTGCTTGTCTGCCAGTTGTGCTATGAACCGTCGGATGGATTGAAGTCGACCCTACAGGCCTCTCAGTTGCTTTAATGTCTTTGGTGCTTCCATCTCGAGGATTTCTTTTACTTTTTCTAGATCCACCTCGATACCCCTTATTGAGACTATGTATCCTAGCAATTTACTTGATTGTACGCTAAAGACGCACTTCTCGGGATTTAGTCTAACTTTGTATTCCTCTAGTTTGTCAAAGATAGCACTTAGAGTTGCTATATGATCTTGTCTTTTCCTTGATTTAGCTAGAATGTCGTCAACATAGTCTTCGACTATTTTATGAATCATGTCATGGAATATCACTGTCATAGACCTTTGATAGGTTTCTCTTGTGTTCTTTAGGCCGAATGGCATCATGTTCCAATAGTAGGTCCCCCATGGACAAGTGAAGGAAGTCTTATGT
The DNA here is from genome assembly GCA_007258455.2 of Sequoia sempervirens. Classification (NCBI taxonomy): domain Eukaryota; kingdom Viridiplantae; phylum Streptophyta; class Pinopsida; order Cupressales; family Cupressaceae; genus Sequoia; species Sequoia sempervirens. The sequence goes on along the minus strand of VDFB02326210.1, from coordinate 53,364 downwards.
TGATCTTCCTTTGCTATCATGATCTGGTTGTATCCTGAAAATCCATCCATTAGTGATAGCATCTCATGTCCTGCTGTCATGTCTACAATCATGTCGATATTGGGAAGTGGGAAATCATCCTTTGGACATGCCTTGTTCAAATCTCTAAAGTTCGTACAGATTCTGATGGCTCCGTTAGGTTTTGAAATAGGTACCAAATTTGACAACCATTCTGGATAATCAATTGGTCGGATAAATCCTGCATCTAACAATTTTTTGAGCTCCATTTTGACTAACAAAACAATTTGAGGATGCATCTTTCAGAGCTTTTGTCTGACTAGTTTTTCTTCTGGATACACCACTAAGTGATGAACCACTGTCTCTGGATCTAGCCTTGGCATATCAGTGTAACTCCATGCAAAGTTTATTTTCCTTTCCTTTAGGAATGCTGCTAAGAGTTCTTGCTCTTCTAATAATAGTGATTCCACATAGAATGTGATATGCAGGGTCTCCTCTATTCCTATGTTGACTGGATTGCATTTCTCGGCCAATACTGCTAATTTCTCTTGATGAATAGCTCTTAAGGGAAGATTGAATCCTTCATCCTTGGGAGCCTCAGGGAGGTTTTCACCATTGGATACATCCTTTCTTTTTACTATTTTCTTGTTAGAGAGTGCCACGGTGTGGTTTTCACTCAAGGACTTGGATATGATTCTTAGTTTCTCACTTTTGTGATTGAAGGATTCAATCGTTTCCCCATAATAGGCATGTGTGTCCAACTCCATTATAAATCCTACCTTGTGATCTCCATCTGGAATGTTATCCCTCAATCCCATGAATTCTGAGAGCACTTCATCATTTTCGAATGTATCGAGAACTGGTGGTCCTTGTTGGTCATAGTCGATCAGTTGGGGGTAGACTAAATGAATCTCATGATTTTGACTATTTGGTTCAAAGGATATGGTACTAATCATACACAGGGTGGTATCTTCGAATAGCCTAGGTAGGTTGGATAAGGTATCTTTGTCATCATTACTAATATAGGGCTCGGTTATAAAATTAAGTGTGTCCCTACCTGTGACTATTGGTGAGTGTACTTGTACTAGTATTGGCTGAGGAGAAACATTAGCGGCTCTAACCGGAGAACTTCGGCCATGTATGGTTATTCTCAAAGTGGCACATCCAAGACCAAAATTTGTTATGGGTTGAGTCTCTGGCATGATAGGTATTATGAGCCCACTATCATTTTGTCCCAATCTTTGATTTCGGTCATAGCCCATTGCAAGCATCATGTGTAGGCCTTTGCTTCTTTCGTCCATCAGTAAATTAGTTGTCGGTCTTTCATCTTGATACAACATGTGAGATGGATCTGCTTCAATGACCTCATGACCAAGGTCTCCCCATCTTGTGAATTCGGGATAATCCTCAGGATACGTTTGTGATGTGGAAGCTTGATTTTCTTGTGGGCATCCTCATGATCTAGGAGATTGTGGTAACTCTACCATCACAAAAGCATTGTTATGGAGCCTATAACTTCCACAACCATACTCTTGGATGATGAGCTTGATATCGGAGATGGTGGGGATGGTGGGGATGGTGGGTGTCTTTGTCGCAGAAGTGGACGCCGGATTTGCAGGGTCAATGTATGGTGTGGATGGGCCTTCATCATTCTTTGGCACTTGGGGTATTTTGTAATACTTGGTTTCAAGATTCTTGCAATATGAAAACGACTCAGGATCCCCATGGACGATAACCTCTTGTCCATTATGTGTAAATTTCACACATTGGTGGAAGGTTGATGCTACGACTTTCATCGCATGAATCCATGGGTGTCCCAGGAGGATATTGTATGGCAGTTCGAGGTCCAAGACCTGACATGTGGTTTCCATGAGTGTTGGCCCTACTTGGATAGGGATCCTAATCATTCCTTGAGATACTCTTTCTTGGTCATCATATGCTCTTATCGTGATGCCCTTTCCTTTGTCAATGGAATCTTTTGATATTTTCAACTGCTTAATGAGGCTAAAAGAACAAATGTTCAAACTTGCACCTCCATCCACCAAGACCCTTTTGATTTTTCTTTTGTGTACAATGGCTTCCAAGTGAAGTGCACGATTGTGAGATGGTTGGGTGGGGAAATCTTGGTAAGAGAATGTAAGGAGATTAGGCATTATGATATTTTTGACCATAGCTTGGAATTGCTCCACATCAAGATCTGTGGGGACAGTGGATGAGGCTAATGCTTCCTCATGGATATTTTTATGTGGGGATGATATTTTTAAGAACTCCATGATGGAGATGTGTGCTGGTGTTCTCTTGAGTTGCTCTACAACATTGTAGGTATGCGGAATGGCTCTATATGAAGGGACTTTATCAGGTTGGGATGATCCTACAATGGTGACTTTGCCGCCTCTTGTGGTAACTCCATAATCTTCGGTATGGGTTCCCTTGATGGTGATGACCATGTAGTCCTCATTTAGGGAGGCAACGACTGTTTCATACACATGATTTACACTGCCCTTCCCCTTATCATTTTTATTCCCTTTATTGTCATGATTCAGCATCGGATTCATGTAGATTTGAAGATCCTGATTTCTAGTAGGTTGTACCACATTTATGATTTTCTTGTCGATGAGATCTTGGATGATGTTTTTGAGTCTCATGTAGTTGTTCATGGTGTGACCTTTGATTTTTTTAAATTTGCAAATTTGGTTATCGTTGTACCAAGGGGGTTTGACATCAGGTTCTTGGTAATTTTTGAATGTGGGAGGTTTGATAAGTTTCTCATCAATCAAATTTTTCACTATATCCTCCAATGGTTCCCCCAAAATGGTGTATTTGTGTTTTGGATAAGTTTTGTGTTGGGGAGGTCCCCTTTGGTCAGTGAGGTTATTGATGGTGGGATTATTGGGTTGATATGTTGTGTGATGAGTGTTTTGGTGTTGTGATTGGATTTGCAGTGTGGGTGTATTTTGGTGTGGACCACTAATGACCACCTTGGCATCGATGATGCCATCATTAGTGATGTTCTTGTTTCTCACCCACGTGCAAGGTTTATCGTTGTAATTTGATGGTGGACAATTGTTTTGTGGCTCATGATATAACGCTGATTCGGTGGGTTGGGTTACAAGGGCTCTTTCGATGCTAAGCACCTTGGAGATCAATTGTTCACATGTGGTGATACCCTAAACCTTGAGATGAAATGACAGGTGACTTTCAAGGTTGGTTATGATTGTGCAAACTTGTTGTTCTTCTGGCATGGTCCACTTGCTCTGATTGGCCTTGGATCGCCATCGTTGAAGGAATGAAGCAAAAGATTCATTCTTTCCTTGTTTTAGAGCAAAGAGTTCTTCGAGACTGACATCCATTGTAATGTTACATGCATAATTCTTAATGAATGCGTCTCTAATTTCTTTGAATGTTCTAATGTCCGAAGGTAAGCGAGAGAACCATTCTATAGCGGGATCTGCCAAGCTCCTAGGGAATAGCAGCATCAGATAAGTATCGTCTAATGCGACCTCCATACAATGAACCTGGAATTCCCTGATGTGATCTTTAGGGTTTCCCATCCCTCAATTCTTGTCAAATTTGGGGATTTCAAATCCATTAGGGAATGGTTTCATGTTTAGGCTCATATCAAATGGATAGGGACACAAGTTGCTTGGTGCTTTGGTTGTATGCCCCGATTGAAGGTTGAGTACTTGTTGTGAGGGCAACCTGAGTTGTGTCGTCACATCATTCTGGGGATCAGGGGGTGGGATGAAAATTTTTGAGGTATTTGAATTGTGGTTTGGATGGATGGATTGGTCGGTGCATTGTTTGATGGTATTTGCATGTTTTGTCGAGTGAAGTAGGCTTCTACTTGCTTTTGTATGAATGATTCCTATTGTTGATCCTATTGTTGCACTAGGATTTGTTCTTGTTGTTGTGCTTGTTGCTTCTCTAACAATGCTTGTTGTTCCAACAACGCTTGTTGTTGGGCTGCTAATTCTGCTGCTTCTTGTTGCTCTTGGTATTTCCTCAATGCTTGTTGATATGCCTGCAATTGCACTACTTGTGCAAGAAATTGTGCTTGTGCTTGTGCTTGTTGTGTTTGATATTGGGCTTGTGCTTGCACTTGGGCTTGAGCTTGTACCGCTTGTTCTTGTGCAGCTTGTTGCTGTAATAAAAGTTGTGCTTGCATGACCCTTTGTGCTTGTAATGCTTGTGTGGCTTGGGCGGCTTATTATTTTTGCTATTGCAATAAAGCTTGAGCTTGTGTGACTTGTTGTGTTTGTATTGCGGCTTGTGTAGCTTTGGTAGCTTGTGCAGCTTGAACGGCTTATTGCACGTCTTTTTGTTTCTGGACTTGTTGGTATCCTCTTTGGAAAGCAGCCTGCAATGTTGCATCATATTGATTTGATGTGGTGAAAGTTGGAGGTGGTGGAGGTGGTGGTGGATTTGTAATGGTGATAGATGATGATGCTGCATTGATATTTTGTGTGTTGGGTAATGGTATTGATGTGATTGGTCCTTGTGAGACCATGCTTTATGATGTCACGGGTGTGTTTGATGATGTTGCCATTGCTTGTGTGTTTATCATTTGTTGTTGTGATATAAATGATAAATTTTGAGTATTTGGTGCAACGCTTTGATTGATGGTTGGGATGTAGGTTTAATTGATACTTGGTAGGGGAGGAAGCCCTAAACCAAGGAGTGGTGCAGATGATGATGCCAATGGTGGAAGAGGTGGAATGTAAGGGGTGTGAGTTGTTGTGAAAACATCGTGGTGTTGAATAATCCCCTTAGTCCGAATGTATCTCCCTCTTCTTGTGAATTTGTGAGAAGAGGTGTTTGTGGTGTTGCGTGAAAGAATGATGATGATGGATCATGATGGAATGTGAGAGGAACATTCTTGTGTAATGGGTTTTCGGGTATGTTTTGTTCCAATGCGATGTTTGCATCCATGTTTTGATTATTAACAAGGGGATGTGATTGAAGAGCATTGAGGAATGTGTTTCCCTTGTTAACATTTGGTTGACTTGGGGTAAATGATGCCGTGATTTGTGGAATTTTTTGTGTGATGTTTTGAGATGGGGGTGTAGATGAAATGGGGATAGTGGATGAAATCGGGGGAAATGATGTGTCCACGATAGTACTCACATCAAAATCTAAAGGAAACTTGGCCCCTTGTTTTGCTAGTTCAAGCATGTACAATGAAGGGTTAAGTCTCATCATAATGTTGATGATTCTATGGTTGTCTAGATTTTGGAGCATTTCTACCATTTCCTCATGAGACATTTTGAAAGTGAGGTCCTCTCCTTGATTTTCTTCTTGGGGATGTTGTGATGATGAGAGGGTCAAGGGGTTTCTTGATTCTATTGTATTCATTTCTGCGTTGGTTTGGCTAAGATCACTTGAAGCGGGTGTTTCTTTGTTGGCTTCCATACTCTTCTTGTATTGAGATCTTGTTTGGACAATAAAACAAGGATCAAGAATATGGGAGATGAATCTCTTGATTCTTTGGATTGATCTCTATTTTATGTCCCAAAGTGAAATTTTTATGATGCTTTTGAGGATCAAAGGTGATGATATGATGACGATGTTATGGATGAATGATATGGATGCTTTTGAATTTTGATCAATCTTGAATGAGACACTAGGATTTTAGGAATTGTATTTTTGATTTTTGATTTTTGAGATTTTGAGATTTTGTCCTTGACTTTGATTTTGCTATTGATTTGGATTTTGAACAAAAAGACTCTAAGGTGTTGGATGATTATCTAAGTGATAGCTTTCTTCAAAGGATGATAATTTGAATGTGTGAGGAGAAGGATGCATCTACCCACACCTATTCAAACAAGATGATTGTTTCACTAAGCATATGGAGAAGGATTCATCTACATACACTAAGCTAGACAAGATGATTTTGATAACTTTGACTAAGCATATGCAAAAGGATGCATTTACACATACCTAGCGAAAGGTGTTTTGATAAGATGTTTTCAAGGATTTTGTCTTAATAATTTGGATGATTCTGATTTTTCCATAAAGCCTAGTTTCAAGATTTTCCCAAAAAGGTGATGATGAGATGGATTTTGTTTTGATGTTTTGATGGATGGATGAAAAGGATTTTTTATGTGTTTTGATCCTAAGATGAACCTAAAAAGATACACTTTGTTTGCTTAGACCTAGGTATTGAAGAGCATGCAAATGCTTCCTAATGACCTTTGTAACCAATAAATGATTTCATTTGAACATTCATTTTTGGATTTCCAATCAATGATTTGTTCTTTGGGATTTGGAGTCTTCAACACATATGAAAGTTCATTTTGCTTAGCTTTACTTAATGTCTTTATTTTACCAAAAACACTTTCTTCAATTAGGTTTTCAAACTAAGATGTCCAATGTCTTAATTTATTCAAACCCCGCAAGATATGTTATGTGGAAATTTAATGAACTTAAGGCAAAGGGTTTTCCTATTGTTTACTTAAGAAGACAAATTGAGATATAATCCAATGCTTAGAAACCTCTAAGGATGTGAATCCCAAGGGAAAGCAATAACATATGGATTGAGTCAATGGTATTTGTCTTCAAAAGGGTTTGAAATTTGGATGATGTTAAGTGTTTGTTTTCATGATGTTTTCGATCAAGCAATGCATTTTGTAACCCAAGAATAAGTACAATCATATGGATGTGTAAGATAATATTTGTTGGATTCCCACTTGGATAAGTCTAGCTACACTTATCTCTAGCGAATGGTTAGATGCTTGACCCCACTGGCTCCTCTCCACGACACTCACTTATATGGGGCAGCCAAGCATCAACACCCATGAAACTCCTATGGCATGCTTTCCATCTCTACTAGAAGATCGTAAAAGTGTGGGGTGGCTTCAGAATGACCATTCTTGCACCAACAAATAGATTAAGGATTTTGGAAAATTCTAGCACATGGGTTTTAGTAAGGACTTTCTATTCATACGAGTTGACCCAACGTGGCAAGAGTCCCCTTTCGGATCCATCTTATCGGAGTCAACCGCGTGATATTGGTGTTTCTTCTAGTATCCACATTTATATCCTGGCTGGAAATACTCTTGGCTTTAGAGTGTTACCGATTGAGTCGTTCCCTTGGGTGATTACTTTTTCTCCAAGGCAAACCCTCTAGGATAAATAAAAGTGAATGAAGAACAATATTTGTAACTCAATCAATCCTTGTTGGCAAAAAGGAGAGAGAATATATGCAACAAAGCCCCCACTCACACTCACACAATAGTTTGCTCAATTTTAAGCCCAAATCAAAGTGTGGAGGTGATTGCTTTATCTTAACCCAAAAGTCATGGAAAAGGCCTTTTGATTCTCAAGATCGCTATAAAGCGTGAGAGAAGCGAATACGTCTTTTTCCAATGCCTTTAGTCTAAGTAAGCCTTGACGAAAAATACAACTACACTTGTTCTTTTTAAATCCTCAAAGCAAAATGTGAGTTCGTTTTAGAGCACCAAATGAAGTGTGAGAAATTGCCTTGTTCAATTATTAATCCAATAAACAAAATCTAGTAAGTTGTGATCCTAAAGTTTTTTTTAGCCTTTGCAAGAAATGGAAAAGGTTCTTTTTAAGCCCAAACGAAAACTAGTGTCCTAAGAAGGAGAAGGTAACAAATTCTTAAAGAAGTGTTAAACAAACACTAAAGTGTTTAAAAACACTTTGATTGAACAAAATATCCTTCTCATGCTTCTCTTTCTTTTTATTTTGATTCCCAACCTACAAAAGTGATCAAACGTTAGATGAGATAAAAAATAAAAGGATATAGGGGTTAGATGAATCATTTACCAAAACACCCTAAAACTTAGCCAAGTTATCATGTGTTTTTACTTTAGATGCAAATTTGAAAATTTTAACTCATTAATAGTTAATAAACACCTACACCATTGGATAGCTTACGAAATTCTACCCTATTTCAAAGAAAAAAGCATCAAAAAAGACCTCTATATGACCAAGATATGGTCATTTTAAAACTGACTCATGGGCGCTAAAATAGTGATCATGGGCGCTAAAACAGTGATCATGGGCACTAAAAGAACATTAAAGAGCGCTAAAACGATGAAAATTTTAAAAAAACATGTTAGATTTTTAATTCAAGCCCTCCTTCTAGCGCCAAAATGTGAATCCCTAATCCAAATACCTGCAAAACACAACACATGAATACATTAGGAGATCAAATGCAAGTAAGAACAAGGATTCCCCATGAAATCCATTAACAAAACTCAAAATAGGAATGAAGAGAAGAAAAATAATGAAAGAACAAGAAAGTAGATTAAATCCTATTGAAAGCAATGCAAACTCTTGATCCCATGGGGGAATTGGTGCCAATTTGATGTGAAAATTGGCCCTTTCCCAACTCCAATGCTAGCTTTGATGATTTGATGAAGATTGTGTTCCACTTTGATGAAGAAATATGAAGACTCCAAGCCAAAATCTGCAAAACCTAACTATGACTCAATGATAATGGATGAAACTCAAGAGATATTTTGTAGTGTCCCTCCAGTTTCGACATACTGTTAGGTTTGATTCTGCTTGTTAGATTACTTTGATACTATGATGTTTCTTTTCAGAGGAGATTCTAGATACTATGTTGTTTTGATTTTTCAGATGATACATTGACATCCTGGTTATTTGGTTATGTTGGTTCGATGATACTGTGATAGTTTCATTTATGTTATAGCTTATTGGTTATGATTATTGCTTATGTTATCATGTTGATATGACTGATTTTGCTCGTTTGTGTCGGTGGATAAGACAGTGTAGCATTACTCATTCGTGAGTACCCTGCTACGCTGCAATTCTTATTCACGGCGTGTTTTCTAACATGAGATTATATATATACATGTTTTTAACCTTGATGTTTTCCTGCAGACACAGGTACCGGGTAACAGCTCCACCTGCTTGTTAGGTCTGAGTGTACCCTAATCCATTATAAATATGTTGTCAGAGGTATTGACAGGTCCGTTTTAACCATCGTTCGTTTTCGAACGAGTATCTCTGTGTTTCCCTGTGTAGCCCAATTTGTCTTGTCATGTTTAAATGTATATTGTTTTGTGTTTGTGTATTTAATATCAATTTTATTAAATGTTTATTTATGTTTATGCAACGTTTGTGATTTAATTTATTAAGTTAAATTAAATATGCTGTTGAATTTATCAGTGAAAGTTAATTCTTTGCAATGTGTTAATTAAAATAATATTATTGTTGTTTTAATTGTGCAAATTGAATTGTGTGAAAAAGATATTTTTAAAACAAGATATTTTTGATGAGATAAGAATTTCTGATTATAGTTAAAGGTCTGTTATGATATTTTGAAGGATTAGTTAAACTGAAGGAGTTATTTTCAATGCAAATTGAATTGCCAGTTAAGTTTTTGTGTTTGAAAGTGGAATTGCATGAATTTATAATTTTTGGGATTTTGGAAAAAGATTGTGCACACATTCACGGAAAGAATTTGACGGCAGCAATTTTTAAACAAATTTCAGCATAGAAGTGTTTCAGAAGAGTTTTCTTTAGGATTTTATTTTGAAGCGTAATTCGGAAGCTGGAATCATTGCAAATTTCTTCATTGGAATCCGGTGATTTGGTTGGGGTTTGACAAAAGTTTTGAAAGATCGTTTATTAGTCAGTTTTCAAGATTTAACAGGTTCTCTTCTTGAACTCTCTTTCTTCTGTTTGAATTCTGGAAAATTTATTGTAAAATTTCTTCTTTGAATGCTTGGAAAGATTGTTGATGTGTTAAACCTGCAAATTTAAACAGTAAATTATTAGATTCTGCAATCAAATGAAATAAAAAAAATAGAAAACTAATGGCGTTATGGTTCTAGGAATTATAAATTAAGTATATATGTATTTGGAAACAGATTTAAATTTCCATTATTGAACCTGATCTTGAGAAATTTACATTCTTTTAATAAAATTTTAGTTTCTTCTTTATACCAGTTTCCTGTTCTCCTTACGCCATAACTAGAAATTAATATTGATAAAGTTATATAAATATCTGTTTTATGTACTATGGCTACCTCTTCACCGGTGCGGATGTTAATCAGATCTGTAGTCTTTTAAATCTGGTGATTATTTAATTCTGATTTTTATGATACTATGTATTGTACGGTATCTAATGCTTTCTATCTTGGTCTTCCTGCGCCAGTGGTCTTCTGTGTAGTGTCTGCCATTTAGGAATTCAACAATATAGAGTTGCAAATTCAAACGACAGAATAGTTACTGTTTTAAAGTTTTGCATGGCGGAATTTAACCTTGTCTATAATGAAACTTTGCCTTGTTCATCTTCTAAATTCATCATGGCGGATCCCTATTCTTTAAAATAATAAATCTGATCATTAAAATTTATGTGTTTTATCACTTTAGAAGCTATTCATCAGACGTCCATTTTAATCTGCTTTCTTATTCCATCGAGTTATGAGTTCGATATATTTTCCTTGAGAGGCGTAGGAATTATCTGAATATCACGTAGGACATATATATATGCTCACCAGAGAGAATTCCCTCTTTTATTTATAGCTTGGATCTCTTCTTATGGCGCGGGTTTTCTGCTTGAAAATCAATGTCAGTCATCTGTATGAGACCATCTGGAGATTGCTGCGTCCAGATTTAACCCTTCTACGTACCAGTTTACTTCTTCTTCCTGTTATATTTTTTTCTTCCCTTATAAATTGATTCTCCTGAGTCTTCAGCGCTGGTTTATATCAAAAGAATGTCCGATCCTTAAGTGTTGTCCAGTTATATTATAGTTGATTTTCCATGCACATTAAATCAAATGCTTGGTTTAAATGTAAATCTTATAATGAATATTGTATAGGCATAGATGTAAAAATTGTTTTAGCGCAGGAACTTGAAATCATTAAATATTATAATTACTAGGTATGCATGGTGCAAGTCGTCATAGCTATCCTTCGGAAGTTATGATTTTTCCTTATTTCGAAGACTATCACTTAACCAAATAGTAACTTACCCTTGCATGCATAAATTAGATAGATTCTTACCAGCAATTATCTCATGTGTGGTATGCATGAAGTTTCAGTGGTTACGCATAGCCGTGATATTTACTTATGAGCTTAGACTTGTCTTTAGTCCAACTTGCCATGCATGCATAAATCTGGCTGTTTCCTTAATTAGAAAATCTTGATTTTTAATCAATCTAATTTTAGATATTAATTATACACCAGTATAGTTAGGTGCAGTTAAGTGTAGTTTGTTTTATATGTGATAATGTTTATTTTATTTTATTTTATTTTCAAGGTAATTGTAGTTGTATTTACTCATTAAAACGTTTATTTCTATTTTATCCAAACTAGTGAAGTAAAAATTTATATTATTATTAAACTACAATTATATTTAATGTGTTTTCTAAAATTGTCAGTGTTACATTAGTAATTATAGTTTATTTATTAAGAATTTCCAATACCTTGAGTTAATTGAAAATTATTAGATGTATATATATTATTATGTAGATGATGATATCTTCATTTTATTAAAAGCTTAAGAAGTGAATTTGTGTTGATAAGATTTTAAATTTTCCAATTTATGAAGATTGAAAATATGAATTGCGGAATTGTGTTATAGCAATAAATGAGTGTATTTACATGGTGATTTAGAGATGTGTTTTATTTTTCTCTACACCGAGACTAGAAAAGTGAATATCAAATCGACAAGTTTATTACACTTTTATCTTGTTGTTTTGTTATCGTGTTTGTTTTCTTGGGGGTATAGCTTTTATATTTTTATGTTGACCTAAGAGATTTCTTTGAGACTATGGACTGTTCATACTGAAAGATGTAAACCTATGAGGTTGTGAATTTTATGCTTGATAGCATCCCCTAGATTGAATTTATGTTGAGTCATGTTATAGTGAGAGTGGCTTGCGTTAGGGGCCGAAATCCAGAAGTGATTGTCTGGGTAACCTAACATAGGTGAGTTAATTAAGTGATAACCTAACTAATATTTTAGGGGTTGGGTAGTTCTAAACATTAAAACAGATAATGATATGCCTCGCCTATTTCTTAACGCTCGTTAAGGTTGAGAAAAGGTTGAGAAGGCCTGGAATGGTAAGTCGCCATCTTGTCCTCTTGAAAGATGTAACGACGCCGCATTAGTCTGCATAGGGGCTGGGAATTGGTAGAGACTGCCAGGGTAACTCTTGGTGAGGGCCGGTAGTCTAGGAAGATTCACCAGGGTAACCTATCCTGACAATGCGATGACACTCTCTTAGTCTATATCATGATGGTGTTTCTTTTGTTGAGATTTCGATTTAATGTGACTTGATACTATGATTTCATGCGTTTTGATATGTAAACGTTATGTCGTATAGTGAATTGTAAACCCCGTAAATGTGATGTTCTGCTTGCTTTGTTTGTGGACCTGTCAGTATCTCCTAGCACGGAGGGAGTGGGCCTTTGGGTTCCACGTGGTCGGGAGGTAACCGTGCTACATCTATCTTATAATTTTCTTGCAGATGATCCTAAGCTCGCAGCAGATTCCAGTTACTATTTTGTTCGTGACTGATGATGCAGAGCTTGTTCGTGGATTATGTACTAGATACCTGATGAACACTTTATGTTTTGTAAACTTACCTCTTGTGTAAGAGTGTACAGATTGTACCACTATTGTTAGATGGAGATTCTTTGAAATCTCGCTTTATGTAAATGAACATTTGGAATATATAATTGTATGTAATTTTGTAAACAGGATCTTACATGAAATCAAATTTGTACTTTGTAATGATCAATGTGTTTAGTTTACTTGTTAAGTTTATATAACAAAGTCTTGATATTTTACAACATATGTATAAACAATAAAAAAAAAAATTTCTGTTAACTTTGTACTTGCTCTTTGTTATAATGTAACTAAGTCGGGGCGTTACATATTTGAGCATGGTAACTTTGCTTGGATTGTGGATGATCAAATGAGGAGAGGATCTCTTCATATATAGAATGCTAAGATGGATGAATGCCAAAAATGAAGCAATGTGGGACTAACATTCAACCAATGGCAAGGTGCCACTTGTCAACATGTGAATGGAGGAAGCTTGAGCACATTTTGATCAATGTGCAAATTTGAAATTTGAATTTGATGAGATGCCATGTTTAGGGGGGATGAAAGATGAGTTAAATGCCAAGTGGGAGACATGTAAGAGCCTTAAATGCTTTGTTGGATGGACAAGTCCTTTTGGAGGGAGATTTCAAATTTGAAGAATATTCCATCTTTGATGGCTTTTTGAATGAAAATAGATGATTTATAAATCAATTAAATTGATTTTCATGTGCAAGTTGCAAAATGTAGAGGATTTGAGTGATTAGGATTAAATTAATCAGGATTTGATTAATTTAAGGGGAGATTTAGCTAATTTGACTATTTAATTTAGATTTTAGGATTGAAATAAATCAAAAAGAGATGAAAATGATTAATACTTAGTTAAATAAATATTTTGATTGATTTAACCAAAAGGGGTGATGTTAGATTAAATTAGATAAATGTTTAATTTATTTAATTTAATTAGATGAAATTTAGAAATTTAATCAAATAATATGGATTATTTAATTAAATAAAGATAGGAAGATGAAATGACCTAGCTAATTACATAGAAATGATGATTTAATTAAATCGAGGGATTTATTTAATTAAAAGGAGAATTATGATGACTTTAATCAAATATGGCTATTTGATTAAATGGTTAGAAAGAGGGATAATTCAGAATTAAGCAATGTTAGTAGATTAGGATCAAGTGTGATATCAATCTGTATATTTTTTATGTCTACAATATCAAACCCCTCTTGTCATAGTGATAGGCTCTACAGTGAAAGCGTTCAGAAAAATAGAAACTAGGTCACAGCGACCTGTTCAAAACAGAATGTATCAAAACTGTTAGTTGGCCAGACAGTGAATATGTCATACCGACTTGGTTCTAATGGAGGCTTCGGCTTGTGAATATTGAGGCATATTTCCAACAGAGCAGGCTTCCCAACTAAGCTCCCAGTGTAATGTCATCAAATGCATGAACTAACCCTCAATGGAAATATCCCATTTGGCCCTTATGAACACCTGCAACATAGATGCCTTGCCTGATTGAGCCTGAGGGTGAAAATTAGGTAATAGGAACACTTGTGGAGGAAATTTATGCAAAATTGAAGGTCTGTGGAAGAATTTTCTTTCACTAACTATGAAAATAGGGTATCTGGAAGACCTAGGGAAAAAGCATTTATTGTGATAAAAGGGTTAGCTATGCAAATGATCAAAGGTTACTTCTATTCCTCATTTGTCACATTGCATTTGGAGAAGAAGAAGTTTGGAGAGATCTGCAAGTGAATTTTGGTGAGATACAAGTCTGAAGGCAATTCAGCAATCAAACCCTAATCTGGTGAAAGGTATTTATCTACAAAACTTGTGAACTTGAAATTTCTAGAAATGGCCACTCCGTTGGTTGTAGATATTAAGGATAGACCCCACCCAAAATTCAAATGGCACCTATTCAAATCCATTGAGATGGAACCATTAGGTGCATTTTCTTTCATTTTGTATGGTGTTTTGCACATTGAAGATATTAGGGCATACATTCATGCAAATGTTGATGAGTTAAGAAGCTCCCACTTGTTAAATCTGTACACAAATCATATTGTGGGAGAAGATCTCTATGTAAGGCCTAAATTTAAGACTTTGGAGGTGGAGAAGTTCACACAAATTGTGAAGTTTCCCGTGTTCACGAAAAAGAATGGATCTGATACATACTAAGTTGAGTTCATGCCAAGTTCATATGGTTAAATCAGCCCTTCAAGATCACAAGAGAAGCTATAAGCATTGTTAATGGTCTGAATTCATCTGGTTGGTTTCCCACATTGAAAGTTGTGAAGAAGCAAATAGCCACTAAGGCAATTGGTTCCATTTTCGACAAGAGCCATGAAAATTAATGAAATCATTGAATTGGATGTAAGATTTACTTCTATGGTTATTGGATATAAAATCTATCACTCCAACTAGGATAACTCTGTATCTGGTACTACAATCTATACAACTTATCAAATGATCAAGGAAAATGTAGAATATGACTTATGTGAGTTACTCCAAAGCCGACTAATTGAAAATATTGGTAAAATCAAGGACAAGAAGAACTTTTTCAAGTATGGAAATTTTTTGTTATGTCTATTCTTCTACTTAATGAATGAAGTTCTAGGAGTTGTTAAAGTGCAATAGGAAGGTGATAGATCGATAGTTATTCAAATTAGAGACATCTTATATGGAACTAGTGATAGAAAAGCAAGGAAAACTGCTATCTGGGGTTACTTCAAAATATTTTAGAGTGAAATGAAAGCTAGGGAAAGGATTCCTAGATCTATTGTGGAAAAATATATAGACAATATTTACTTCATGGTTTACATTGATTAGTGTTTGATGGAAGTAGTAGAACCTATAATAGTTTGGATAATTCCTATCATATATGAGATTGAAGAACACATTTTGGAGTTGTATGCCCAACACCTGTTGAGTAAACCTTGGGATCCAACACAAGAAATTTTTGGTACCTTTAAAGAGAAGAATATGCAAGTGCATACACAAATGAAGAAGCCTATGATAGTCTGGAAGGTGAGAAAGGAAGTTGAAGCTTTTGTAGAAAGAATTGGCATATCAGTTGAAGCATTGAGGGAAGCTAGGAAGAAAAGAGAACAAGCTAAAGAAGGGGAGCCTGCTAGAACTGAGTTAGCTAGTCTGGTAGCATCCTCTGCTAGAACTAGATCTACAAGGAGCTATGCACCCTCATTCAGTCCTACAAAAAAATCAATCCTTGTAAATGCTCAAGTCAAGACATCTAGAAGAGAAGGAAAGAGGACAAAGGATAAAAGCACAAGAGTCTATGTTGTTGTTGAAGATGATGAAGAAACTGAATCAGATGAAGAAGTGAGATAAATCAAGCATAAGGACACAAAGGCATCAAAAGTCTCTAAGGAGAAGCCCTCTGGTGAAGAGAAAGCAAAGAAAAAGGTGAAAAATAATAGATTAGGTATGACTATAGAGGAAGTGGAAAAAGTTTTAATTAAGGATGGTAATTTCAAACCACTTTTTGAATGGTATGCCACTTTTGATAGTGTCAGTCAAATAAATCTTGAAGAATCCACAATAAAATATTTGAATATTTTTTATACGAATCTCATTGAAATGAGGAGAGTAAATGCAAGAGCTGAAGATAAACAAATGAGAGAACACATACTTGTCAATCTATGTCTAGTAATGTCAATAGATGAAATGAAGAAAATACTCAGTGATGCTAAAAATGATTTTAAGAGAAAATCAAGGGTGAATAAGCTTATGATTGGGCAGACTGAGGAAGTAGCAAAAGACACTAAGAAAATTCTTAAGGAAGTTTTGTTGAAGAACAAATATAACATTGTTGCTGAAGAAACTCATGATGAAGATGTTCCATCTGGTCTAGAAATTGAAGAAATGAAAAAAGACACAATTGAGGACACTCTAAATCCTCTAGATATACAAGATACTGAAATTCCCATGGAGACTGAATCTCCTAAAGATATGTTAGTTG
Source organism: Sequoia sempervirens (assembly GCA_007258455.2). Lineage (NCBI taxonomy): Eukaryota > Viridiplantae > Streptophyta > Pinopsida > Cupressales > Cupressaceae > Sequoia > Sequoia sempervirens. Next base: position 36,821 of record VDFB02326210.1, on the reverse strand, counting down.
AAGAAATAGAGATTCCCAAAGCCAAGCAAGAATCTATGATTGAGGAAAAGAAGGTTGAGGAAAAGGAGGTTGCTATGGAAGAAAGAGACACTGCAAAGGCAGTAAAGAAGTTTTTAGAAGAACAACAGGAGGAGTTTGACCCTAAATTGGTTGAAGGTCCTATCAACTTAGCCACTCTATCTTCTATTCAGAAGATGAAGGTAGCGTCATTTGCTCAGGCCAAGGTAAGGGAGGAGATATTGAAATCTCACATTGAGGATAGTGAGTTGCTAAGTCTTGCATCTGGTATCTTTGAGAAGATCATTCCCACACATGTCAAGGAATCATCCGATTCTCCCTCCGGTCAGCTGAAGAAATTTATCAACTCTGTAAGTACTCACTTTGAGTCTCTTGAAAAGTTAGCTGAGGATAAGGTCCAAAAAGAATTTGATGCAAATAGGTTTAGTAGATTGAAGTGTATGATTGCTAATGATAAAGCCTTATTAGCTACCTATGAAAATAACATTCAAGGTGCATTATTTGAAGGTCAAAATATCTACAAGTCATGCTTATCATTGTCAAAATTCACTGAGGTCATTGAGAAGAAAATTAAGGAATATGAGAAATAGTTAGGAAATATTTCTCAAGCCTTTGATCCTCTAACTGTTTTTGTTGGTAAGCAAGAAGGTCAAGTCATATCGATGCTTGAAAAAATTAAAATTTTGAAGCATGAAAAAGACATAATTGTTGAAAGGGTATGTGAGCTCAGAGGACTAATTGCTCCTAAAATGGAGACAATGCTCAGTGCATTGAAGGAAGCACAAGATGCTATAGCTGTCAATGATCTGAAAAATATTGAGTCAGTAGAGATGCAAACCTACCTATTTTGTAGTCACATGACTATTTTGGAGAGTCTCAAAAAGGGTTGGGACACTAGTTTAAGCCTATTGAAGAAAAATTTTACAGTCATATTCAAGTACATGTAAGTTAGAAAAGCATGTTTGTACAAAAATTTTGTATGATTTTTGGTATACGAATTCCCGTCTTTTCCATTGATGTACAAGGGGGAGTGTGGGACAATGAAAAATTTCATATTCATCTCAGGGGTAGTTGTGATTAAAAATGTTTTTGAAGTTTTGAGGACTATAGTGTATTCATGTTGGTACTCATTCTGACACTTAGTCATTTTTCACTAAGTGTTGCCATCAATGCCAAAGGGGGAGATTGTTGGCAAGAGACACTACAAAAGTCATCTGGTGTTGTCATTGATGGAAACCCTAGTCAGTAATCCTATCCACACTTTAGTAATTGCTTATACTAGAAGTCGGATTGAAGATACGTGTTAACTATCAAAGCTAAAACAAGGCATTTGACAAAGTTGTGTGCGTTGATTCATATGTAATTTATTGTTATCATTTTGTGTTTTTCTATCTGAGGGAAGGTCTTTTGATGTATGAACTATATTATCCTTGAATCATAGGGCATCGTATTGATTGGTGTGCAAGTTAGAAGATCTGTTTTATTGATTTTTAGTCTAACAATGTAGAAAGGTTGACTAGATGAGTGTAGCATGTTGTGGATCTTCGAGGAATAATTTTTTAAGGTATTTCATGTTTGAGACATGTTTCTTTGGGTCCTCACTATGTTTTGTCTAACATTGTTTGATTCACATTGATTTTTTGTATGGATTGGGCCGACAGTTTGTACACATTTCATATTTTATTAAAGCTGACATGTAGTTGATGTAATATCTAGTCGTGGATTTATATAATCAATTATTCATATCATTTTTTTGTTTCATGTGATTTGATGTGAGAGTTAGAAGGACTATAGATCAATTATGTGTAGTTTAATTTGATCAGAACAAAGATTGGTGATTCAAATTAAAGCAGATAAAGATTCAAGAGCATAATCAGACAAAATGTGAAGAATGCAATTAATGTGCTTAACCAAAACTATTTAATCAGGAATTAGTAGATGCTATTTCATAGTTCATCCACGCTAGTTGTCTTCCAACTATTACTATAAGACAACAAGTCTTCTTTTGGACAGTAAGCCTTTTGTATTTGAGCAGTGAGCTTTAGGTAGTGTGCTTGAATGCATGTGCATTCCCCATTTGTAGACACTTATTTTGAGTATACTCATATTGTGGATTGACCTCCACCATGGTTTTTCTTCTAACAGGGTTTCCACATAAAAGAATCCTTGTGTTATGGTTGCTTGTATTTTGTTCTTGCATATTTCTTTTGGTTCAATGCTATAAGTGGTTTAAAGATCAAGTTAATGAAGTTAAATTTTGCAAAACACCAATTCACCCCCTCTCTTAGTGTTCCTTGATTCCAAAAAAACTCTTGAAATTAGTTGCTAACCTATTTGGAGTAGTTGTAGTTTGAGAGTGATACATTTTTTATAGTTCTATAATTTCAATGAACAATGTTATTGAAATTAAGAGAATTATTTGTGATGATCATGTAAGGCTTCCAACACAATCTATAATTTTGAAAATAAATTTTTATAGATTTTTTATAGAAGGTTTATAGGTGCAAGTAGTTGGTTCACCAAAATGTAGTGTATGCAATTTAATCCAATAAAAGAATGACTATTTTCTTTTATTAAATAATCTCACTAAACACTACACTAGGAGATCAACTAGCTGTTATGGGAAATGAATATAATATAATACTACTCTATTATAAATAATATTAATCTAATTAATCCTAATATGTTTTACCCTTGAAAAAATTTAGTTTTCTAAACAAGTTCACTATGTGTTAGCAAATTACTGTTGATCTAAAAAAATTAAGCTCGTACATTTATCAAGTTGAAAGTAATATGTAAACAAGAAGTAGAGAATAAATTGGAGTATGAAATTTTAGAGGCCTATGTGCTAGAAACTAGTGCATAACATGTATGTTTGCACATGATGTTGTATTTTGTATGAAAAGACTACTAGATTCACCTATTTTTCATAGGAAACATGTCAAATCTTTGAATATCTTTGAACATAATAAAGGAAAAAATTCTATTGTAGTATTTTACTAAGCTTACCTAATATCTCAATGGAATTTTTTATTCTTCACATATGCTTCAAGAATGTTGATAAAATTCTCAATAGGTTGAGAACAATGATGGAATGCCTAAAGAGTATGGAAGTTTCCAAGAGAGTATGATATTGAATGAGTTAGATTCAAAATGGTCATAATGGATGGAGAAATGGGAGTTGGGTAGCCATTTATATTCAATCCAAAGTGGTTACCTACTAACTTGGAAGCTAGTAAGAATATAAATTCTTAAAAATGGCTATAAAATCATGAACTAATATAGGAATCTAGTGTTATGCATGGATTCCTATGTGACATGGTAGCATCTAGATAATTTTAGCTCAAAAAAGGTCTAGAAACTAGTAAATAAAATAAAAATGACATCTATAACATTAGTAAGGAAAAAACTTGTAACAAGTTGTTCCTTGACACCATGGGGGGAAAAGGCTAAGTCAAAGACTAAAATTACCTATTTAAACACACTAAGGGAGATAAAAAAAAATAGTGAGTTCAAAACATAATGCAAAGTTGTATGGGTATATAATTTCATCATTATAGGTGCTATAATAGGTTATTTCTTTAATGATTCAAATGCTAACCAATCCCAACCACATAAATGTACAATAAATTCAATATTGATAAAAAATCCATAATCATAAATTAATGCTAGTCAAGTGGTCATGATTATGATCATATTCTTAGAATCAAATCCCAATATAATTCACCTAACTAATTAAATCCCATTCATGTAGCTAAACCCAAAAACCCTAGTTATCCAAAAATATATCAACAAAATATAAAAATCTAGATGAGTCTAGTCAAGAAATATAGTACCTATCCAAACAAACCTAGAAATCAGTTTCAAATCATTATTTTGTTATCAATATATTCCAATCCAATTCCTTGCATTTTTATCAAGATATATCATTCCCACATCAATTATTTGTTAATCATCATCAAATAAATTAATCTTTAGCTTTCAACTTGTTATTATTTATCTTTCCTTCTAATTATTTGTGCATGCTTTCTTGCTTGTGTATTTCTTTTTTGTTATGCATTTGTGAGTAAATCCTTTTGGAACCTTATGAATGACATCATTATAGTCTTCCATATCATAATACATCCTATTATATGGCTGCATGGGTTTCAATATGTTACACACTTGTCACATCTTATTGATACATATATATCCTTGTGTATAATGTTTGATAATACAATTTTTTTATTTGCTAACCATGTTGGGGCTCCTTTAAAAAATATTTATATGTACCTCCCATTAACTATAGCCAATCATCACACATCATGTGATTTGAATTATTACCTTAAACCTCACCCATCATATCCCTTTACATCTCATCATAACTATTCACACATATCATTCCATTATTAAAATTATTTCTTAATATCTATGCTTTCCAACCTTCATGCATTTAGCCATTCCTCAATCTTACCTCTATTTATTCAAAACTCATCTCTCCATTTTTCACCCCTTAGGACTCGGTTCTCCTTTTGAGAGACCACTAAGGTCTTCTCAACTTTCTAATAAAATTCCCTTTAAACTATGGGGAATATTTTCAGTTATACATCATCAATAATTTATACTTATCTTATTTGAAATGATATCATTTCTCATATTTAGAACACTATCTTAAATAAAGGTAGAATGTAGACATTTAAAAGGGGGATCCCACAAAGCTGGTTTACAATTTCTTGGAGATTCTGATTTTTGCTGAAATCACATATTTTTAGAAAATATAATGATTTAAGCCTTAAAAAGTTCCATTTAATTCATTCCAATTGAAGAGGGTTTGATCAAACTACCTTAGATCAAACCCCCTTAGATAGAACCACACTAGTTTTAAACCATACCTATAATAGAGTCTCCTTTACATCTATCCAAATGTTGATAAAAAACCACTTTTGATTTAACTTTTGGGGGATCAAATTAATTCATTTAAAATTAATTTTTTGTAAGTATGTATTCCTTATTATAAGCTTCCCAAAAAGTATAATTTAAATAAATTTAATTTTATTATTATATTTATTTTTTATTTCTTGTGAATGTAGGTTTTTCACCAAAAATCATGCTCTATGTTCTACAAATGTGGAAAAATAAAAGATTATAAAAAAAAAACTATGATTGCACTAGATATTGAAGTCCTTGATCTAACCAAAAAAAAAATGAATTTTGATACATACAAAAAAAATCATGTGTTATACAGTCTTCCTATGTCTGAATTGTAATTGGTTTGATTTTGAAACTTGATTAAGGAAAAAATATTCAATAAAACACTACAAAACCAATTGGAAGCACTAGATATCGTAATTACAAATCTAAATTTGAAAAAATTATAATTTTATCCTTCATGGAAAAAATGTTATGCGTTATACAGTGAGCGTCACTACTTAAAAGTGGTGTTTATTGAAAAAAAACTAGTTTTCAAAGGAGATGGAAAAAGAATTGCAATCTGATTCCAAAAAAATTGAAAAAAAAAAAATTTAGAATCTATAGAAAAAATTTCAAAAATCACTAGTTTGCATCATCTTCAAATTCCTCACTGTTTAGTCGCTATAGGTGCCTGAAAGTGAAGATTTAGTTAAAAAAATTAATTCAATGTCCAGTTTGGCTAAAAATTGTAAACTAGTATTGTGGGATCACCCAAAATATATTTCATTTGTTGCAAGATGGTGTGTCCCTTGGTCTCCTTGTGCAATGTGGTGCTTGGGTTCATGACATGGTTTAACCACCTCTTGTGGATCTTGTATAAATTTGGTGGTTGCATCGGGCATTAATAGGTTGATCTTTTGGTGCAATGACGACCAACAATGTAACAATTAGTATCAGAGCCAAGGTCATAGGTTTGAACCCCTCACTTGCACTAGGGGAAGGTTGTTGCAAGATGGTGTGTCCCTTGGTCTTCCTTATGCAGCACAATGCTTGGGTTTGTGACATGGTTTAACCACCTCCTATGGATCTTGTATAAATTAGCGATTGTATCAGGCATTAATAGGTCAATCTTTTGGTGTAACGAAAACCACCAATGTAACATCCTGATTGTAACCTAACCATACCTTTGAACACCATCATTAATTCTACATCATTCCTTCACTAATTAATTAATTAAGTCACATTTCCTCTAATAGTTAGTTAAATAGATCATTTTAAAAAATCATTAATTAAACCAACTCCCCTTGACCAATTAAATAAATAAATAGTATTTATGTGATTATTTGCACTATAATTAATTCATCAATAATTAAATAAATACATAATTATCTAATTAATTAGGATAATTCATATTCCTTCATCCAACCCATTTATTAAATTAAAAATAAATGAAAATTAATTTCCATACCATAAAAATCCAAGAAACTAACCTCTTTCATCTATATCCTCTATTGAAATGAAGAATATCTAACCATCTTTCAAACCTCAATCTCTTTCCTCCACTTTCCCCCACCCCAAGAATAAACATGTGTGCATATTACCTCTCCATATAAGACTAGTTGATCTTAACCCTTCATCTTATGATTTGATCTCCCTTATCCTCTTGCTTTCTCCTCAAGCCTCCAATTACATGAATCTAATTTCACCATGCAAGGTAAGGAAATACTAGCCCTATATCAAATTTATTTAATCATATCCCCCCTCTTTCATTCATCCCATCCCTTTTCACATATATATCTAACCTAGTTGTATAATATAAAATGTGATCTCAACTATCCATATCAAGATCTAAAAATATATATACACCCTTATTTCAAAGAAATTTTATATATGTGAAGGTGCTTCAAATATCATAACTAAATGTTACAAAATTGGGAATTTTTCCATGAGAAACTTGCATCTCATAGCTATCAACACTTTATCTACACCAAAGAACTCACCCGATAATCATGAAGGTATATTACTAGTATACATTGTTATAGTTTATTGTTGTTAATGCATTTTCTCTATCAAAAGTATAAAGTCAAGTTTAGAGTAGGATTTGTCTTGCATGAATATTCATTATATCTCTTATAGGTTTTTGTGTTCATAGAAATTATTTCTTCTAGAAGAAATATCTCGATGGGAGTATTTTTTAATTTGATGTATCATATCATAAGCCTTAAGAATATCCATATGTGTATGTCTAATCATATGGTGATTATATAACTGAAAGTTCAATTATGGAAATTAGGGATGTTATGAATAATTCGATCATAAAAAATACCATAGGAAATATGGATGCATAGGCCATATGAATAAGACCATCACCACATGTAGAAGGAATGGTATTACAAGTCATAACAATGTCATGAAAAACTATGGGAGATGTAATATCATCATATAAAATATCATCCACGAGTGAATCACTAGAGGGTACATTATGATCATCCACCATGAAAGATATATTATTAATTGAATCATGTGTTGTAAATGTTCTCAAAGCTAAAGTACCACTATGCTAAAGAATAAAAGTATCACTATGCAAAACCCTAAGGATTGTAGGATACATTGGGAGAACAATAAGTATAATCAAAATAATATAACTACATGTTGATTATTTAAGATAATTTATTAAATAAGAAAATTAAGTCATAAATTAACCTAGATAAAATAATTGGTCACATAGTTACAATAAATAAAATGGAGAGGAAAATTTAGCTCTAAATTTGATGATGAAATAATACTACGAGAGCTGTGTAGAATGACTTTATTTTTGTTTGATACTTAAATGATAATACAAATATCTTTCATAGGTTCTATGTCATCTTATAAATTTATACACTTTACTCTTGGAAACTATTTATCCTGTGTGTTACTAAATTGATCTACCATACAAAATTGATCAATATCACATGGCATCAATCTAGAATAGAATATGCACCTAATAATTTATTCACCTTCATCTCCTAGATAGATGAACTAGTGAAGGTGGTGTTTAAGGATTTTTTTATGAATTTGAAAAATTAATAGGTGAATGATTTATCTTAGGTCAAGCCCCTTTGGTTGGAATATTGAAATGATGATAAATATTATTTAAAACAACACATGCATACAAATGACCTATATGATGGTGATGTAGATTTCATACTTTATTTATTTAGAAATCTTGATGTTCTCTAATTGTTCTCCCTATCCTGATGAATTTAATCATAATGAATATCTATAAATCCAAAGACATAATTATTGCAAAGACAGTTGTCATTGCACCAAAATATTGACCTATTAATTCCCAATACAACTGCCAGTGTTAATGAATCCATGGGAGGTGGTTAAGCCATGTCACAAACTTGAGCATTGCATTGCACAACGCAAGGAGAGCAAAGGCACACACCTTGCAAAAATCCCCCTATTGCAAGAAAGGGGTTCAAACTCATGACCTAGGCTCTTATACCAATTTTTACAAAGATGGTTGCCATTGCACCAAAAGATCGACTTGTTAATGCTTGATACAATCTCTAGAGTTAATGAATCCACGAGAGGTGGTTAAGTCATGTCAAGAACTTGAGCAATGCATTGCACAACACAAGGAGACCAAGGGTGCACACCTTGCAACAATAATAATACGTGTCACAAATGTGTGTTGAGTTAGCTCATAATGACGAGCAACAAGGGGTGAGAAAGCTAAAATATGAATTTGGACCTTTAAATTTTAGGTTCATTTCCATACACCTCAAGATTGAACCAAATCAAGCCCAAGACATTCATAATTGAACCCTAGGTAAAATCATAATTATGAGGCAATGAATGAATGTGTGGTTCAAGTAATTATGAATTAGGTTGCAATACAAATAATTAAACAATAAATGCATAAGAATTGGTGTAAAAAAGGGTAAATAATGATGGATGCGGATCATACAACAAGCCAAACCTAGAACAAGAGTTTACCACTTTTTGATGTATTATTTCATTAATACATTTTACAAAATTTGAAATAAAACTAAATAGAAAATGACATGATTATTTTAATTTTACCATTACACATTCATGCTAAATTGAAAGAGGTTGATTATTCATGGACATGTGATTCAAAATCCTAACAAAAATGAGTTGCTAAATGATTTAAGATGTTTATCCTTTCAAAAAAATATTTATATACTTTTAATTAATGTTTGATATTAAACCCTATTATGAGGAAATCTTACTAACTTACACCATAATTACACTCCTAGCATGTGCTATCACAATTTTTGTATCGAAGAATGAATGTGATCTCCTTGTCCTAGAATTATCCAATCATAAACAAGAATAAGGTATCATTTTCAAAAAAATATTATACATTTCATATCTATAAGTGATGCAATCTCCATTTTATCACCTTGAGGTACATGAAGAAACGGTTTCCCATAATTGATTAGGTGTTAGATTTACAAATATAGGGTATGTGTAGGATCACGATGGGCCAAAAAGTGGCAATATGATGGGTATGTGGCTGATGACTAGTTTTTTACCCAAAATTGATGAAAGGAAAAGGGTTTTTAAAGGAGATTCTCAGCTTTCCACCGATATAAATTATGCTTTACTTTGAATTTAATAATTAATTATTATTCATTTTCTATTCAAATTATGACTAAAGTCCTGATTGATAGTTTGATTGAAAACATCTATAGCTTTCAAACGATATCACATTTTTGAATCCAAAAATTTGTCACATTCTATGTTTCGCATACTATAGGATTAAAAAGAAAAATTGAATTTCATGAAGTTTTGACCAAGTTAAGGTGGTCGACATATGAGTTTTTATATTTTTAAAATTTGTAATAAAAATTTCATAATTAATTATTTCCTTGGAAAAAATACATAAAAATATGCATCACATCAAGGCATGAGTCCTCTACTTATATCTAAAATATTATAAAATATTATTATCATTTTATTGTGGTTAGGGTGGTCAGACAGACACCTACTTCTTATTTTTTCCCTGAAATTTAAGTACCACTGCATTGAAATTTCAATTTTTTACCAAATAGATTTTTTTATTTTTTTAATAAACCTAGTAGTTTAGAAACTACATTCATTTTTCTATAGATTCTATTCTTACATATTTTGGAAATAATATAGATAACTTATTCATTTTTTTTCGTCAAGTTGCCTAACTTTGATTTTTCTAAATTTTTTGCCACTTAAGGGCCTATTTTTTCCATGATGATCCTACACATACCCTATATTAACTAGAAATCAACATTTATTGTGGAAATTGACATAATTAATGATCCAAAGAATAGTTTTCTTCATCTTTTTGAAAATAGGTCGCATAGTTTGATTCAAAATGTTCATCCAAAAATATTTACATTTTCATGGACATGTGATTCAAACTCCTAACGAAAAGTAGTTGTTAAATGATTAAAGATGTTTATCCATTCAAAAAAATATGTATAAGATTTAAATTATTGTTTGAGAGTAAACTTTACCATGAGGAAAGCTCACGAACTTACACCATAATTGCACTCCTAGTTTGTGTTATCACAATTTTTGTATCAAAGAATGAATGTGATCTCGTTGCCCTAGAATTATCCAATCATAAACAAGAATAAGGTATCATTTGCTAAAAAATATTATACATTTGATATATTGATGCAGAGTAGGGAGGAATTTAACAAAAAATCACAATTCAAACTATTTAGAAAAATCTTCCAATCTTCTAAACCTCAACTTGGTGTCTAACTCACCATTCACTCATTCCCTTGTACCATTCCAAACAAGCTTTTCCTACCACAAGTTGCAGAACGAACCTCAAACCCACAAACCAATTACTGTTCCAAATACCCTTTTGGGAGTTTCACAACATATCAAACTTGTAGGTATGATTCCTTTGAAACAAACCACCCTAAATTTTGTTGCTACACTGCTACAAGACCAAATTAGGCTACTTTTACAAAACAACTACAAGGTAAACATTCTACCAAACACAAATCTCTATTGCAAAGCCTCAACTAGGTTACAAAAGGTCTAAATCAATGATTTTTTACATCTAGAATACCCACAAACTCACCAAACTCCAAAACCCCAACTTAGGCTATTTAGGCTTGTATGTAAGTGGGTTTATTGAATATCTATACTCAAGGCCCTATTTCACCTTACAAACACCTCAAACACATCATTTAGGGTCTGCACATGATTTCTAAACCAACTTCCACATTTTATCAATGTTCTTTCATCAAACCCTAACCCCTAGCCATCAATTTAAGCCAAAAACCATGAAAGATCAACTAGGGCATCAAAAAAATTCTAACACACTACCTTCCCTACTCCTGCCAATCATACAAACTTGAGAAATAAACTATCTAACACCATTCCACTGACTTGCAGAGGATTCAATCAGTGGAATGGTCATTTACTCCACGTTTACACTCTCAAACCCTCAAAACAGGGTTTTCAGAACATTTGTACTAATTTGGCTCTTAAAACCTTCTATCTTGATGAAATCAACTCAAATAAAAACCAAAACACCCTTAATTCATGCCACCATCATATTCAAAGCATTTAAGATCACAAACACTCAATACAAATATGTACAAAAACTTGTAGTAACAAGTTTACACTAGAAATTGTAGAAAACAAGGATTTTTTTATTGTTTCAACACCAAAATGACCTCTAGAAGAAAGCCTCGAAGTTTGTACGGCCATTTTTAAATTTGTACAACCAACAACCAATAGTTCATAACTGACTTTTGAACTTGTGACCCGTCAATTTCACAAAACAACCAAAAATTGCAAAGTTGCTAAAGCAACATTTACAACATTTACAAAAAACTTCAAAACTTTACTTAGAACTGACCCAAAATGACTTATTACATTGCAAATGGTCTATTATGACCTTATTACATCACATTAGACTCAAAACACCCCAAATGTAACATTCAATCAAAATTACAAAAGTTGATTAGGTACCCCTGCACCATATCTATAAATGATGAAATCTTAATTTTATCACCTTGAAGTACATAAAGAAAGGGTTTCCAATACTTAATTAGGTGTTAGATTTATGAATATGTGAACTAGAAGTTAACATTTATTGTGAAAACTGACATAATTAATGATCCAAGAAATATTTTTTATCATCTTTTTGAAAATAGGTCACGTAGTTTGATTCAAAATGTTCATCCCAAAATAGTTAATTTTTTTAAATTAAAAAATTTATTTTAAGTACTATAATCAATATAATATCATCAATCTATTATTCAAAACCACATACATAAATATTTATAATTAAATATAACAATATTTAAGTTAAAAATAACATTCAAATTGTAAAGACTATCATTACAAATCGCATCAAGAGGATTTATCATCATAATTATCTTAAAATAAGATAATTGAGAATGCATAGTAAAAACTAATCTTTTTATTAGATAGATATATAATGCAGTGATAAGTTACTATAATTTGAACATGTAAAATATAAAGTTTGAATTCAAAAAAATTAAAATAGAATTGTAGTTTTCAAATTTTATAAGGATGTATATATTGTATAGCTTTTATCACTGGTAAATTTTCTATCGGTGAATTTTCCTAGAGTCTTATAAAGTTGAAGATAGATTTTAAATGCAGAGAAAAATAGATGTAATTTAAATTTTATATTTTATTTTTATTTAAAAAATTAAAGTTTAAAACGCCTTTGATTTGTTGACGGAATTGAATGATTTAGAACAAATTTATTAAGAATCAAATCTAGAGTCTGATTCATCTCCCTATTCACTCTCTATCATATTATAATTCATCTAAAACTAAATATACATACTTGGTGATTGACAAACACTAATACATGTATACATATAACATCACTTCAACACAGCGTAGACATGCAAAGTCAAAATAATGTTTAGTACTTCCTGTATCAAAAATACAGCAAAGAAATGAAGAAATTAGCAACATTTTCAGAGAATAATGTTTAGATTCTCACATCTGAACGTCAAAGAAGAATCTAACCTCGGAATAGACTTCGCAGGTGAATATAAAATCACCCAGATGAATGAAACTAAATGATGGAGGAGAATAAACAAACACTAAAACTGACAACTATATTACATATTTTGTGCTGTAATAAGAAAAGAATGAGTGCTTCATTGGGATAGAATAGAATAGAATAGAATAGATTAGAATCTTGGGTTTTGGGAATTGAGGTTAGCAATCCAATAGGTGGAATGGGTAAAAGCTCATCTTGGGTAAAACTAAAAGCTCATCTTGGGTATCTGCAATTTCTTTGGATTCTCAGCAATCCCAATAAGTCCAACAAAATTTACATCAATGCACACCAACTGCAGCTGTGAAAAGCATAGTTTTGTAGGTAAAGAAAGTGAAAGTTGGGATCTCCATCAAACAAGTCGTACATATTTCGTCAGTTACAATTTCACGTACAGCTGAATATCTCATTGACTGCATCTTTAACATTTTTTGTCAATATTCGAACTTAATAAATAAAAAATATCTTATTGACCAAGTTTACTTGGTTGAGCTCAGCACTCTACTAAAGTCTATATAGACCTTTGTTATTTCCACACTAGAGTACACGGGATAGGCTTATTTGTCAACTTTTATGGCGACATTCTTAATTATTGCTTGAATAGGCTTACCTCGATGATAAAAGATAGTCAAAGAATTAGTATAGAAAAATGAAACATTTAAGATTAAGATCAAATGCATATCATTTATATTTTATTAAAAAAAAATAAAAAAGTTGAAGAATCAATTAATAAAATTTTGTTGTTTTTATATGAAAGAAGAGAAAAGTACACATTGTTATGTATTTCTTATCATTTTGTATTGATGTCTCTAAAGTATGGTCTTAGAATTCAATTCATTATTTTTATGAATTTGTTGACCCAAAATTTGAACCCTACTTTATTATGTCATAGTACTCAATTCAAAGACTTTTTGATCCAATTCCACGAGTATTGTTCATAGTAGGTTGAACCGCATCTATGATTTTGTATTCTCAATTGAATTGTGATCATCACCTCATGGTTATGCTTTCGACTTCAAATTTAGTCATTTTAGATGCCAAGTCTTCTAGAAAATGTTTGTTATCTATCAACCAACATTCCAAAGGTTTTGGATTGTGTTTCTAGGGATTGAATTTATGTCATCACCCTAGTTCATTATAATAATCATATATATTACTATAGTTTGGTTGTCATTGATGTCAAAATTCTATGGAGAATGTTGTAATCTGGCTACCAAAGTCTCTGAGAAATGCTCTGCGTTTCTCCACTAATGATGTTTTACTCTTGCGATTTGGAGGTTGGCTTACTATTGTTTCAAGGCATGTGTGGTCCACGATTCAAATCATTTGAGTTACTAGAAAAGTGTTTTTGAGAGTGACATATTGAAGACTATGTTGATTCTATGAGGATGGTCTCAAAGGTGTATAGGTTGGCTCTGCATATCTCTACATTTGAAGATATGGTTGTGTAGATCAAAAGTGAAGTTCATTGAGATGTGAAGGTGTTATATCCAAAATTTCATGTTAATAATCCTTTCAGAAAGAAAGTTAGAAGTGACAGTGTACCGAATTGTGTTGTCCAGAGATTGGTTTCAATGTTTGTTGACTTGCACCAACTTATTGCTGCATGAAGTTGTGAAAGGGATGTATGAGAGTGTTCCTAAAGATCATGTGATGCTTGTTGATGTTCTACAAAGTAGTCTTTGGCTTCTCTGGTATAGGCTATTGTTTGGAATGAATGTTTTGTTGGCTTATGCTCTTGTTGTGGTTGACTAAGGTATATTGATGGTGTGTACCACTAGTTGAAGTTTAAGAAAAGTTTAAGGATTGATTGAAGGTGTTGCATGGGTCATGCCAACTCATCTGGGAGAAATGCAAATAATGGTTTATCATTCTTGTGTACTTCTAATGAATGTGAAGTCCAACATGCTACATGTTACATGTTTTCTTGTTTATGACTAATCTAATTTGTATTTGCAAAGTGTGTGGATTTTTTTTATAGAAGATCAAAGATGTGAAGACTTTTTAAGGACCAGTTTAAGCTTGTTTTTAGATCCATAAGGATTTTTACTCTTCCTGGTGTTGTGTGTAGTCTTTTGGGTCTTGCACTCTACACATTTCATGTTGTTTGTTTTATACCCAGTTGGCTTACATATGCAATATTTTATAGTGTAGGACAACTTCCGAAATATAATCAATGCAATATCATGTATAAATTATAAACCTAGTTGATCTAGAGGGTATGCCATGATGACGATTGCATAAGTAACTAAAAGAGAAAGAACCATTGTTGTAGATCATGTTTGGTCTCATTTTGATCATATCTCTATGACAAAAGACATGTGAATAAGTGTGCTCAATTTTTTTCTAGAGGAAATGAGCTAAAGGAAATAACCTCTTAATTTCTAAAAAAAATGAGCTAGTACGCAACTAAGAAGACATTTGGAGAGTCTGTAAAGTAGAATTACAATCATCAAAAGATAGTGAGAATATTTTTTTGGCATATGGCTTATTTGATGGCATGTGGCTTCTATTGTTGTCATTGGTGGCAACCTAAATCATCCCTCTAGTCCATAGATCAAAATTTATCTGTATCAATAAGATATGTAAAGATCAGTGTTCTACCGATAGAAAACTATGAAGAATAGGGTATCCATTAGTTAGTCGATTTGTACACCTCACTGTATCATCATTTTGAGTTGTGGATCTCTGAGAGAGTTTTTTAAGCATCTACACTATCTTTTTGGTAAGTTTTGTGATGTTGCATTGATCAATGTATTAGTTAGGAGATCTAGTTGAATACTTTGGTAGGATGTTTTTTTGTTTATTTGCTAATTGTGGCCGACCTAGTGAATGTCGCATGTCATGGATGTATAAGGAGTACTTAATTAATTATTTCTTGTGTTGGTTTTTTTTTTTTTGGTTCTAGCTATGTCTTAGATAACTTTGGTGGGTGCGCATTAAATTTAATTTGTGATTTGAGTTGACCATTGAAGGATATTTCATGTTTTGTTAAAACTGACTTGAAGCGATTAAATCTTTGTTAGCAGATATATATATGAGATTGGTAATTCACTTTGTAGAGGAGAAGAAAGTGTGAAAGTATGTAAATATGTGTGAAGAGTAGAACAAGTGTGTGTGCAAGTATTATAAGAGTGATTGAGCGATCTATGCATAGTTTCAAAAGGGCATAAAAAAAGGACGAGCAGAGTAGAGTGGAGCAGAAATATAGAATCAGTCAGAAGGGCTAAATATTGTCCACTGAGCTTCATTGGAACTGAATCCAGGCATTTGGAGATGTTATCTTCTCAGTTCAATTTTTGTTGTAATCACAAATATTTTGTAGGCAGTGAGCCTTCCTTATTTTGAGCAGTGAGCTCTAGGTAATGTGCTTGAATGCAAGTGCATTCCCTTTTGTTCATACTTTTAATAGAGTATAATCGTGGATTAATCTCCACCATGGTTTTTCCCCTAACAAGGTTTCCACGTAAAAATATTGTTGTTATGGTGCTTTGATTATCTTGTTCATGTGCTTGCATCTTTATTTCTATTTATGTGGTGTGAATGGTTTAAGATCTGGATTTAATTGTTAAGTTTGTTGAACACCGATTCACCCCCCTCTCAGTGTTCCCTAAGTCCAACATAATTGTTAGTTTCAAAAAGTGAAAGGATTGTCATTTTGTAATCATTCTTGAGTGTGTGCTCAGATCAAGGAGTTGTAGCTTCCTTGGGTTGTAGCCCTAAAAAAAGGTTGTAAATGTTCATTTTGTGAGAATAGAATAGAACAATAGCTCCTAGCAGCTTTTCTCACTATGGTTTTTCTCTTGTGGGGTTTTTCATGTATATCCGGTGTTGTGTTATGCATTTTCTTTCATGTTCTTGTTTATCTTGTAGAAGTTTAAAGTATATATTTGTTTTGGAAGGTTTGAGATTCGATGGAATACTGACTCACCCTCTCTGAGTATTTTGGTGTATTCAACAATTGGTATCAGATCCAAGTTCCTTAGAATAAGTCTAATAGCTTGAGGAAGATTTAGGATGAAAAAAGAAGAGTCTCACAAGGATCCTAGTTTTGATGGAGAAAATTTTTCTTTTTAGTGATTCGAGATAGATATATCTAACCTCTTTAGGGTTTGGTGTTTGGAAATTAGTCAAGAATGGTTATATTGTTCCCACTACTCCTCCAATTGACTCAATAAAGATTATGGCCTATGAGAATAATGGAAAGGCTAAGAATGCTATCTTGAGTGGGCTAGTAGACTCTAAACTTGTAAAATTAATGCACTACTAGAAAAGGAGGCTTGGGAAAAAATTAGTGGCATCTATGAAGGAGAAATTAAAGTTAAACAAGCCAAGTTATAGATCTATAGAGGCAAGTTTGAGAACCTAAAAATGTCAGAGGATTCAAATATATTGCATGATATTTGGTTTGGGTAGATGATTTGATCAATACAATCAGAGGACTTAGTGAAGAATTAGAAGAACTATTGGTGGTTAAAAAGGTATCAATACCTCTTCTTAAATCTTATAATCCTAAAGTATCTACTATAGAGGAAGCTAGAGATTTAGATAACTTTTGAATGGATCAATTATATGGTGCTCTCACTACCTATGAAATGGGCGAGTTTTACAAAGAAGCTCCAAATAAGGAAGAAACTTTCAAAGCCAAGAAGAAGGAGAAGTATGAAGCATTTGATTAGTGTAGTGGCACTTATGAAGAAGGAGCAAAATTTGTAAGGAAGTTGAAGAGGGGTATTGGCAAGTACAAAGGTAAGCTAAGGTCTTTCAAATGGTTTAAGTATGGAGAGATTGGAAATTTTACTTCTAAAATTCTCTTAAAATATTCTAAAAAGATAAACAAATATTTTAGAAGAAATAAGTTTTAAAATATTCTCCACTCCAAGGAAGATTCTTGCTCTTCAAAGGATGAGGAACTAGGTAATGAGGATGAAATCATGTTCATGGTTGCCAAGAAGACTAAAGATAAAACTAAATATTCAAGGGTTGTGTGGATTTATTTTCATGTAAAAGATGAGGCAAACTCCAAGGTGATTGATAGTGGTTGTTCCAACCACATGACAGGGTATAGGAGCAATGTTATCAATCTTGTGAAGTGGAATGGAGGCATAGTCAAGCTTGGAGACGATACTTTAGTAAGGATCTATGTAAAAGGTACAATAGGTGTTGATGCAAAGTGAAACTTAAAAATATGGTACACCCTAAGTTTAATGTAAGGATCTAAATTATGCATTTCATCATTTATGGGATTTCATTAGGATGCAAATCAACAATGTACATAGATTGACTTTCAACCTCCAAGGTGAGTCAATCAGGCCTATATTTGCATCTTTTTAAGTCTTAAGAATGGATTGGAAATATTTTTAGAATTATTTCCCTAATTAGAATATATGACCTAATGTGTAAATTGCAAGATCCTAACAACTGATAAACAAAAGTAGTCAAGTTTTGGTGGACCTAGAAGGTGGAGATGACTATGTACCTACCCAAAAAAGAATGGTCTGGATATGCCTACAAGGACTAGGTCACCTAATGGTGAATGAGTCTTTGTAAATGGGGCTTACTCAATCTTTGGGGCCCTCTAGTACTAGATATAATCTTCTATTTTCCACCTCTCCCATTGTCATAATTTTGTAAATACATTTTGTAGGTGAGTTTCCATGTCTTGACAAGGTTGATGATAATAAATGCAACAATGCAAAATTTATCTTCAAGTTGTCTTCAATCCTTCTTGAACTTGTAACCTACACATTCACAAAGAGGGAAATTGTTGTGCCATATAGGGGCTTACCTCAGTCAAACCTCGGGTAAGTGTTCCCACTTCCATAATGGAAAAATTTCAATGATAAAACCTTAATGGAAAAGATGGAAATGATGAATGAACAAAATGTTGAAAATCACCACCCCTTAATGACTTCCTTGAAGGACTGAAGTCACACACATCTCCTCAAGGATTTGGACCTTTCTTGATAGATTTTGTTGAGTGCTTGAATGCTTGAATTCTTGAAGACCTACAACAATGTTAGCCTTCACAAGATAATATAAACACACATAAACTTTGACATGATTTTGGATCTTGGATGGCTACTTAAATGACTGATAATGTTGCTCTTGAATACTCTTAACACTAATTCTTGATCAAAAGTTCTCCAAATTTTGTTCTTGCTAAATAGATTTCAAATGATAAAATAACTAGGTATTTATAGGTGTTTATCCAATTTCCCAAAAATTAGATTCTAAAATCTGACACTTTATATTTGAATTTTGGATATTAAGATACTGCTAACAACATATTTGAATTTGGGTCCCAAGTAAGAAGGGGGGATAGTTGCTCATGTCTTGGACCAAATTTCTAGGACACTCAAAGTTGGGGACAATTAAATGATTGGATGCATTTGTTCAATGCTTGTAATCCTTTCAAAAATGGTAAAAGTTAGGCTTTGGAATGCATAATTTAGAAAATTAGAAGCTTAAGTCCAATAAATTAGGGGGCCAAAACATAATGTGAAATTGTAAACTTGTATACAATTTTCTATGTTACATTTAGCCCCTACTTTAGTGAGAGTGTGAACTTATGTTCAAACTCACACTAAAGTAGAGAAATATATGTCAAGAGGGGTCCAATTGTCCAAATAATGAAGAGATAGGATGACTAAGGATCAAGGGGGTGACCAAGCCCCCAAGATCTAAGATCCCATTCAAACCAACTTAAGCAGAAAGGAACACACACATATAATACACAACACAAGATACACAAACATACAATGTTAAAATAAATGCAAAAGGAAAAGGGTGTATGAGCTAGCATGCTATATTATGCTAGATGTCCATATAAATAAAGTGGATTTCACATGGCTAGAAAGTTGTATCATGCTAGGTGTCCATATAGATAAAGTGGATTGCACATGGATAGATAGTTGTATTATGCTAGGTTCCATGAAATATTAGGTTTTACAAGGTTAGCAAGTTGTAGTATTTTAAACACTCATGAAACACATGGCCCCAAGAAAGGTGAATTATGTTGGGTGACCATGTTATGCCAATGCCACATTGGATTCAACATATGCGAACAAAGTGAAGTAGAAATACTAAACTCAACTCAGGGAGTGCAAATAAAACTCACCTCATGGGGTGCCAATAAAACTCACCTCAGGGGTTGCGAACAAAACTCACCTCAGGGGGTGCAACAAAACTCACCTTAGGGGGTGTAGTAAAACTCACCTTAGGGGGTGCATAAACAACATTAGGATAAGGTCAAAAAGGTAACTTTATCAACAACAATCAAAGGGGCTTTGCTTAATTCATGGGTCACACCTTAGGGAGCATCACGCATGACATCACCACCAAGAGAGGACAAATTACATAATAGGAAATATCACCTTAGGGAACACCAGTCATAGCATTACCACTAAGGTGAAATCCATATGCCAAGAAAAATCACAATCTTATATAGGAAATCAAGTCTATTATTACCACAAATGATATAGATGGATCAAGAAAGGCCACACTTTGGTTAATAAGGTCACACTTCCTAGGATATGTATGCTATCATCACTAAGAAGGGACTATTTTTTATGAAAATAATGAGGGGACCATATGCCCCCATTAAAATGTTAGTGTACACACTAACATTTTAAGGAGATACAAAGGGATTCCTTGCTAGAAGGAATACACCTAGGACAAGGCTACCTAACCCCTTTCCCCCCAAGTTTAGGGACAAATATGAGCCTAGATGGGTTATGATATGTTGCTCCTTGCGAAATGAAATATGATTGCATAGAGCCTAGTTTATACCCTCATGCATGGTAGTGAGTGATGTGATACTACAACTACAACATGACAAGGATCAACAACTAATGTTGTTGATTAAGTGAAAGGCTTTTTGATGTTTTTGAATGACAATAACCAAGGCCTCTTGTTGTTTCTTACTTGTTAGGCTCTATAGAGACACATAAAACCTTGATCTCTTATCCCACATCCTTTTCCATTATAGCCACATTTTTTCAAAAATTGATATCCCTTTTCATAAGTTATTTCCAATTCTTCCAAAGAAGGTGGCTTTTCATGATCAATCTCATCATATACAGATGTATAATTTGTTATTTCTCTTCTTTGCTACAAGTTGTAGACTTGCATGATTTTCGATGTCTCAGTGATAGATTATGTTGATATAAAGGCAACGTGTTTCTCTTGTCCCTATTTTTGTTCTCTAATCTTGTATTCTCCCATGAATGTAGGTGTAAAATCTAATGAACCCCAATCATCATTGAAAAAAATTTATCACAAATGAAAGATAGTTAGGTTCACGATCAATTTGTAAAGGTTCAACTTCTTATTGGTGTCAATGTACTAAAAGGATTTTCATTCCCTTCTCATTTTGTAAATAATTTTCAGATTTAGGATCATATTTTACCATGTAAACCTTATTATTGTAAATGTATTTCAGCATACTATTGGAAGTTGGAAGTTTGTCATTGATGATACAGTTTGTCAACATAAGTGTTAGCTCTCAAAAACACAAGTACAAATACCCCAAGAGGCTGCCAATCTCTTGGTACGCTTTAGGGTAACATACAAAGCCAAATGAATTTAAGCTTTCTACTCTTTAGGTGCTGCTAGACCTAGGCGGGTGTACCTATATGAATGAAGCAGACTTAATGTGCTTATCTTTCTTGAAATTGTTTTCCCACAATGGCAGATGGGAGTGGAAAAATGAAACTAAATTTGGTATAAATTGTATAGAAATATTCCAAACTAAATCCTAATATGTTCAGTTAACAGATGTAAAGAAAATGAATGAATCTAAAAGGTAAGAAATGTAGAGACTAGTGCCTTATTGGGTATGCAGAGTCACATGAAATAGAAATAGGCAACTTCTTTCTGGAGAACACTCAAATTATAAAGGCATACATGTTTTGTTTATAACTTGTATAAACATGCAAGAATGTGACTACTAAGCTCTTCTTTAATAATCTAGATGAATTTTCCTAATTACTGTGATCAACCAAAAGGATTTAATCTCTTCTTGAAAGAACCAATCAATTAACCACACAGATACATCAAATACGCACTGATAAACTGAATATAAACTTCTTATATCAATTTAAACAACCAAAAAGCATCAATCTTGGAGACAACTTAGTAATACTTTTAATAAATTCAATAGACAATTGACACCAGAAATGTGCTGCGACAACAATTGATTCTCATTAAAAACTCCATTTTGAAAACATGCATCATGGTCTCTATTCTGTGGAAATTTTATCCAACTATATATTATCTACCCTATCTACTCTAATCTAATCTAATCTCCTAATCTAATGTCTTCTCTTTACATTTGAAAATGGATATTTATACATTCACATCTAAAGAGACACATTGCTTCACATTCACATTTCGGGGACCAACTGTATTCGGGCTTCAATTAACAACTGTTGAGACATTCACTGAGACAATCCATAGTCATTCTGATCCTCAATGTTACACCAATAGTCATCCCTTGGTTCTTTTGTGTTTCACTGTGACCCATGGAGTCAGGGAGATGCTTCAAAGATTGCACTGTGTCCTACCAAAAGATGTCGTTCCATATTTTGTGTCATTGAGATAACTCATAGTCAGGGAGAGGTTCCACAGACTATACTTCATCTTATCGAGATGTGTTCCTTAATGTATTTTCTAGTCATTGAGACACAAGCACTCTCTCATCGATGAAGCAGTATGTTGGTGTGACACTCAGATCGGCAAGACTATATAACTTCACATTGATAGTCTTCGATAGAGCTTATTGCATTGTCGGTGAGACTAGAGCCACTCGCCAAGACCTTACCCCAATGTATTTTAGTCTCACCAATATACTCCGTGATGCATTCCTGTCATTGAGACATATAGGCTTTCTTGCCGATGAAACAACATATCGGTGTGACATTATTCAAGTTGGTAAGATTGTATAATATTACCCCGATAACTTTTGGTAGAATCCTCATGTGCTTTATCGACAAGACCCAGCGCACTCGATGAGACATTACTCCAATGCACTTTAGTCTTACTGAAATGTATATCTTTATCGCCAGTTGGTAAGACACTATGAGTTCGCTAAGACTTCATTCCAATATACCCTTAGTCTGGCCGATACATCATTCTATGCGTTTTAGTCCGTGAGACACAATACACTTAGTAAGACCTCACCCTGAAGTCTTTTGGCTTGGCCAAAATGAATCCATGTGTGCTAATCGGTAAGACATAATCAAATTTATTGTGACTTCATTCCGACGATGGCACTCACACCGATGGGGATCCTTTTGTTTCCAAAACAATGAACAATGTCTTGCCGAAAAGTTCTTGTAGATGAAATCCAATCGATGTGGCATCCCTGAGGTCTTGCTGATAGGCAACACAAACGTATATTAAAAAAAATGCATTATGGGTTGGAGAGACCTTGAGAATCTTATGTCGATATAGAAAATAATGTGAATTATTCAAGGCTCAATGGAAATTATGGGACAAATATAGGAAAGATGTGAGCAAAATGTTATGACGAGAGGCCCTATGCATATGGTGATGATTATTTTGGAAACTTAGGGGCATGAAAAACTTATGAAATTATTCAGAATTTTACAATTCCAATAGTGGCTTCATCTAGGGATGAATGATTATGAGATCATTACAAGGATCTAGATCTTTGGGTGAGCAGACCAAACACAAGATGATGAATAAATGAGAAAAATGGAAATGGACAAAACCCTCAAATACTGTGTATGGAAAATAATTTTTAAGAGGATCATCAAGATTTTTCCATGCACTGGCAACCCTTAATCCTTTGTGTTTCAACTTTGCCTGTTTTGAGCTGTTACGGTCAAAAACTCAAACCATAAATGATGGTTCAAGGCCATCCAAAAGAAAAGCCCATACTTTCCCCTATCAAACACCTAGTTTTTCCTTGAGTTCATTAGATTATTCTTGAAGATATTCATGCAGTCTTCCTTGTCATTGTTATCAAAAGTTCTTAGAGAATCATCATGCTTAGCTTGGCCCAAATTCCCTTCATCATTCTGTAATTCAAATTCTCCATCATCATGGGACAAACATCTGTTATCTTCAACATACAAAGTACATGCACATTCAATGCAAAATTCCTCATTATATTTCTCACTATTATGTATTATGAAACACTCTCTCAACTGTATTGAAAATTCACCATCAAAGTGCTCTTCTTGAGAAACAAAAAATTATGTCATATCAACACTGTTTGAGACAAACATGTTTGAAACCTTTTGCACTACTTCCATATCATCATTTGGAAACGACACTAGATTATGAATCATATCCTCAATATCATGCATTTATGAACCAATCAATGTTGGAATTCTATCCTCCTTGGTATGCAAATAAATGTCTTCTTTGCATGAGTTAGAAATTTCAAAATCACATACCTCTTCTTGAATGGACATATATTTTTGATCAATTTCAAAGGTTTCTCCATAATTTTGAGAAATGCACTGGGATTCATATGAATCATTGCACAAAGAACTTTCACTGTCAAAACAACTGTAAGCTGGACACAGGATTTCAGAATTATCTTTGTGTGCACATCTCTGGTACTCAAGAGTTAGCAAGTCTGAAATTTGCTCACTGCTAAGTGAACACATTTCTTCTTCCATGTCTTCTATTATTTCTCCCTCTTCTTGATCTCCATAAGATCTGGAAATATCTCCTTGTTGTAAATCAAGATCCACATGATTTCCCTCAAACTCTTCCTCATTGTGACATGATACACAATCCCCTTCCATTTCATTTTCCAATTCATCAACATGGCAGTTTTCAAGATCATTATAATTGTTATCTTCACATGTTGATGTACTCTCCTCTTCATTTGAGCACGTTCCATCCTCATCCTAGAGTGGATTAAAAAAGAGAGCATTTTGTAGCACATCTTGGCCCAATATCATTTGAGATTCTTCTGGTATTTGATCATACAATAGTTTTGAAGAAAAATTAAAACTATTTTCAAGTGTGCAACCTCTTTTGTGATCAATCATGTTCTCATGGTTATGAGCTGCAACCAAAAGGTTTATTTGTTCACTGTCAAATAGATCCACGTTTTCCATTGCTTCTTTCTCTTGAGTACCACAAGAATCACCTTGCTATAAATCAAAATCAATAGGTTCATCCTCACAATCAGAATACTCATTGGATCCCTCATAACACACACTGCTTTCCCTATCACAACCTGTTATGCAAGAGAAATCTCTTGTATCTTCATCTCGCTCATGCAAGCTATCATATGAGTCATTCTAACTTGCACCTATCTCATCTTTTATTGGCTGCATTTTTTGATCAATTTCTCTATACTCATCCATGATATCACCATTGTCTTCATACCCTTTTATCTGCATGTTATCAATAAATATATTCACTAGATCAAAGGTACACTACTTTTCTAGCCAATAAACTGATTTAGGCTCCCATGCTCTTACAAATTTCTCAACAAACATGGCCCTTGTAGGGCTACAATGAGAAGGTATTTTCATACAAATTTTTGACATTCTATTGTATAGAGGAATTACATTTCTCCTTCATGTCTCCTTATGTTGATAAATGCATCCAAGGGGGAAATTTTGCATCCTGATTCTATGATGGAGTCCTGGCTTTGAGTATATACATACTCATATTCTTCTTCTTCAAATCGTTGATTTTGGCATAATTACAAGTTCTAATTTTTTTGAATCTGTACAAACCTATGGGAAGCCCAATTTGATGCAGAAAAATTTCCATAATGCTGAAGAAATTGATTATGAAATCCTTGGAGAGAATTAATAGAAGCTATTGGTAGGCTGTTGAACCAATCCCTAACATCTTCAATAAGC
Source organism: Sequoia sempervirens (assembly GCA_007258455.2). NCBI lineage: Eukaryota > Viridiplantae > Streptophyta > Pinopsida > Cupressales > Cupressaceae > Sequoia > Sequoia sempervirens. The sequence continues at coordinate 10,991 of VDFB02326210.1, read as the reverse complement.
GACATCAGAAATAACCTCATATGAAAATCCTCATATGGTACATCCAAGTCTTCGATGGAAGCATTGAACTCCTTAAATGCTCTTCAGTAGTAATTGCATTACTCCCTATAAACTTTGGAACAAGACTTCTCCAACTACCATCCATTGGATAAGGGTACTGTTGAATCCTTGTTAGGTCGAATTGTTTGATCATTGTTATGTATTGATGGGGGGGAGCGTTAGGTGGGTACTGATACTGGTATGGTGGAATATTGTATTGCACATGATGGCGTGGCATGTAATGCTAACCATGAGGTAGCTATGGTGAATAAATATTCTGCTGTGTATGATATGCATCATCTGTATTGTGAAAATTCCCAATTGTATTATCAGGCATTTGAGGGGTCCAATGCTTGCTTGTATTTGTGTATTCATTCTTGTCCAATTGCAACTTTTTATTTTTCAATTCTTCAACTCGTCTTATCAATTGCTACTTTTCAAAATATTCTTTTGTTCCATACACAAATTCCATTCTTCATCAAGCTCTTTCTAGAGTCGCCACCTACTTTTTCGAAAGTAGGAAAATTTTTCTTTTGAAATAACTATTTTTGATCTTCTTCCCAGTGGAGTCACTTTTTTTGAAACTTCTCAAATTACAAATTTTTCTTCAATCACTCTATATGATGGTCTTCAACTAAATTATTTGATGCTTGTCCCCAGCAGAGTCGCCAATTTGTTAGCTCTCAAAAACGTAGGTACGAATACCTCAAGAGGCTGCCAATCTCTTGGTACGCTTTAGGGTATCAGACAAAGCCAAATGAATTTAAGCTTTCTACTCTTTAGGTGCTGCTAGACCTAGGTAGGCGTACCTATATGAATGAAGTAGACTTAATGTGTTTATCTTTCTTGAAATGTTTTTCCCACAATGGCAGATGGGAGTGGACAAATGAAACTAAATTTGGTATAAATTGTATAGAAATATTCCAAACTAAATCCTAATATGTTCAGTTAATAGATGTAAAGAAAATGAATGAATCTAAAAGGTAAGAAATGCAAAGACTAGTGCCTTATTGGGTATGCGAAGTCAAATGAAATAGAAATGGGAAACTTCTTTCTAGAGAACACTCAAATTTTTTGGCATATGTTATGTTTATAACTTGTATAAACATGCAAGACTGTGACTACTAAGCTCTTCTTTAATAATCTAGATGAATTTCTTTGATTACTGTGATCAACCAAAAGGATTTAATCTCTTCTTGAAAGAACCAATCAATTAACCACACAGATACAACAAATGTGCACTGATAAACTAAATATAAACTTCTTATATCAATTTAAACAACCAAAAAGCATCAATCTTGGAGACAACTTAGTAATACTTTCAATAAATTCAACACACAATTGACACTAGAAATGAGCTATGACATCAACTGATTCTCATTAAAGACTCCATTTTGAAAACATGCATCATGGTCTCTGTTTTGTGGAAATTTTATCCAACTGTATATTATCTACCCTATCTACTCTAATCTAATCTGATCTCATAATCTAATGTCTTCTCTTTACATTTGAAAATGGATATTTATACATTCACATCTGAAGAGACACATCGCTTTGCATTCACATGTTGGTGACCAATTGTATTCGAGCTTCAATTAACAACCACTGAGATATTCACCGAGACAATCTATAGTCATGCCAATCCTCAATGTTACATCAACAGTCATCCCTTGGTTCTTTTGTTTTTCATTGTGACCCATGGATTCGGGGAGATGCTTCATATATTGCACTGTGTCCTATCGAAAGATGTCCTTCCATCTTGTGTGTCGCTGAGATAACTCATAGTTAGGGAGAGGTCCCATAGACTATACTTCGTCTTATCGAGATGTGTTCCTTAATGTATTTTCCAATCACTAAGACACAATCACTCTCTCACTTATGAAGTAGTATGTCAGCGTGACACTTAGATCAATAAGACTATATAACTTCACACCAATAGTCTTCGATAGAGCTTATTGCATTGTCGACGACACCAAAGCCACTCGCCAAGACCTTACCCTGATGTATTTTAGTCTCATCGATATACTCTATGATGCATTCATGTTTCTGAGACATATAGGATTTCTCGCCGATGAAACAATATATCGGCGTGACATTCAAGTCGGTAAGACTATATAATATTACCCTGATAAGTTTTGTAGAATCCTCACATCCTTTATCGATAAGTTTTGGTAGAATATTCACTTTAATCTTACCGAAATGTATATCTTTATTGCTGGTCGGTAAGACACTATGAGTTCACTAAGACTTCATTCCGATATACCCTTAGTCTGGCCGATACATCATTCTGTGCATTTTAGTCGGTGAGACACAATACACTCGGTAAGACCTCACCCTGAAGTCTTCTGGCTTGGCCGAAATGAATCCATGTGTGCTAATCAGTAAGACATAATCAACTTCACTATGACTTCATTCTGACGATGTCACTCACACTAATGGGGATCCTTCTATCACCAAAACAATGAACAATGTCTTGTCGATAAGTTCCTGTAGATGAAATCCAATCGATGTGACATCCTTGAGGTCTTGCTGATAGGCAACATAGACATATATTAACAAAAATGCACTATGGGTCGGGGAGACCTTGAGAATATTATGCCGATATAGAAAATAATGTGAATTATTCAAGACTCGATGCAAATTATGGGAAAAATATAAGGAAAATGTGAGTAAAATGTTATGACGAGAGGCCCTGTGCATATGGTGATGATTATTTTGGAAACTTAGGGGTATGAAAAACTTGTGAAATTATTCAGAATTTTACAGTTCCAACAATAAGCATGAGGTGTATACATTGCTTTATCTAGCATTGTCATTGATTCCAACATTGTTGTGATCATTTTAGCATAGCTTGGAAGTATTTTTGGTGGCATATGTATAGAAAATTTTGGTCTAGAAAATATGGTTATACATGAAATTGGCTAAGTATTTCCTTTGGCAGGGTTGTGGTTAAGTGTGTTAGTTTTTGGATCCACACTCCAATGAAAGTGAAGATATCCCTCTATGATTATAACTACAATTTTGAGATCATTAGATGTAGTTGCATTCAATATTTGGTGGAATTTTGTGAAGTTTCCCAAAAGATATGTATGACAATGTTCAACCATGTATACCACAGTCATTCCTTGTACATTGTATCAAGTGTGGGAGATTCCACATTTCTTTGTACATAATTATTTTATTTTGTAATGTTAAAGATAAGCTAATAGATGTTGGCTAAATAGGAATTCGAATATAGATCGAGCTTTGAGATTGCATATTTGGTGAATTGTATGTACATATGAAGGTTTTGTGTTTAGATCTATTTTTGGGTCAACCTAACAAGTTTGATGTTTTATGGAGGACAAGCAAGTAACTTTATCTTATGTTGGATTTATATTAGGTCCATGTTGACCTATCTTGATGTAAATTGAATTTTGAATTATGGCACGAGATATGGGCATAATTTTTTGAGGACAACATGCTTAATTTTGTGTGTTACTTCTAATTAGGCCAACTTAATTGAACTTACCCTTGATATGGATATAAATAGGAAATTAACTTCAAATTTTTTGAAGAGTAAGAGAGATGAGAAGCATAGGATGATAAAGAGATAGAAGATTGCATGCAAGTATTAAGAGATTATGACATGTATGGTGCTTCACGTACATGTGTGTGATGTAGAATTGAGCAGATTGTGAATAGAGCAAACTATTGATTCAGATTAGTGTGCAGATCATTTTTTACTTCATTGGAACTATAATCCATCATATGATAGATAGTATTGTAATAGTTCAAATAGGATGTATAGCCACCCCTTATTTATTCCTTCTCTTTCTTTGTGGGCAGTGAGTTCACCTTAAAATGATCCTTTCTGCAATATACAATATTCAAAAATAATATATTGTGAGCTAACCCTCACCATGGTTTTTCCCATTTTGGGTTTTCCATGTAAAAATATTGGTGTTCATGTGTCATGTGACTTTGTGGTTTTCTTCATGTTTTCATACATCTTTGAAGTTATATTTATTCTAATAATTGCATGTCTTATGCTCAATTTATTTAAAGGAATATTGATTCACCCCCTCTCAGTATTTTGGGTGTTAACAATTGGTATCAGAGCTTGGTTCCTTGGAAGGATCTTGACTGATTTGGGAAGATCTTGGAGTTTGAACACATGGCTGGTAGAAAGCATCCTACTCCAAAAGAGATTCTTGCTATTGAATACAAAAAAGAAGATTGCATGTTAGACAAAGATGTAGAACTTTAAATTGCTCTTGAATATCTTAATAGAGTTGAAGATGAGAATAAATATTTGAAGGAAAATCTAAAAGAGGCAAATGAGTGCATCAAAAAACTAAGAGAGAAGATCACAAAATTCACAAAAAGGCATAAGGAAGTCAATAAACCATTAAGGAAATAAAATGAAAATATAGCTAGATTGAAAGTGCAAGTGGAAGAAAAGAAAATAATTGAGGAATGTCTGAGTACAATGGTTAAAAAAAGATTAGCGAGTGCACTAGACTTGAAAAAGAAGTGGTAAATTTGATATTAGATCTAGAGAAGGCAAGAGGCTATGAAGAAAAGATGAAAATAAGTTCTACAATGATTGATGAATTGATTTTAGGAAAGAAAGCATCTAAAGATAAAGGTGGTTTAGGACTTGAGAAAGGAGAAATATCTAAAGTAGATGAAACATCTAATGTAAAAAGGATCAGTGAATCAAAGAAGACTGAAGATGATGAACTATGGAAAGTTCTAGAAGTAAGGAGACAAGGCTAGAAGTCTCCCAATTAGATAGCCAAATGATTAAAGGTACCTATCTTTCAATGGTTTTTACTATTTTTGCAATAAATTTGAACATAGATTTATAAAATGTAGAAGAAAAATGGGTCAAAATGTTTCATCCTTTATTGGTCAATGCTTTACATGCAAGAAGTTTAGACATAGATCAAATGAATGTAGAATTTAGATGATGAATAGATACAACAATGGTAGAATGATTCAATATTTCAATGGTTACTAATATACATGCTATGGATTTGGACACAAGGCTAATCATTGCAGATCCAAAACAAATGGAAGGAATAATGATCAAAGGAATATCATATGCAACAATTGTAGAAATCCTGGACATATAATTTAACCCTAAATGAGAAATACAAAACATAATGATACAAAACCTAGATCTAGGGTTATAAAGACTACCAAATCAGAAAGCTATGATGTCAAATGTCAAGTTCACCAAAATGAAACATAAAATTGTGGTAACCATAAGTTTACTACTCATGACCTAGGGTATATTCCATCATTTTTAGGATTTCATTAGGATGCAAATCAACAAGGTGCATAGATTTACTTTCAACTTCCAAGGTGAGTCAATTAGACCTCGACCTACATCTTCTTGAGTCTTAGGAATGGATTGGAAATATTTTTGAAATGATTTCCCTAATTAGACTAAATGACCTAATGTATAAATTGTAAGATATTGACAACTAATAAACATAAACAATCAAGTTTTGGCAGATTTGGAAGGTGTAGATGACTGTGTACTTGCCCAAAAAAATTGGTTTGGCTATGCCTACAAGGAATAGATTTCCCAAGGGTGAATGAGTCTTTGTAAAGGGGTCCTGCTCAATTTTTGGGGCCCTATGGTGCTAGATCTAAGCTTCTATTTTCCACTTTTCCCATTGCCAAAATGTTGTAAATAAAATTTGTAGTTGAGTTTTTGTGTCTTGACAAGGCTGATGATAAAAAATGCAATAGTGAAAATTGGTCTTCAAGCTCTCTTCAATCCTTCTTGAACCTATAACCTTCACATTCAAAAAGAGAAAATGCTGTGCCATATAGGGGCTTGCCTCAGTCAAACCCCATGTAAGTGTTCCTAGTGTAGGAGCACCCTCAAGACTTGATGCCTACAGAAGGAAAAGTTTAAGTTTTGTCTTGTTTCATGTTGTTTCATGATAATAAGGTCATTCATGACCATTTGGAATCATTTTGATCCATTATGAAGTGTCATAAGGTTCATTGTTCAAAAAATTTAAAAGTTGTCATAGTTGCTCAAAAGTTGTCAAGCAACTTTGGCAAAATGTGACAAAATGATGTTTTGTGTACAAAATAATCAAAAGGTGGTTAAATTTAGTTGGAATGGATGAGATATATATGGGGGAACCCTCCAAATTTGAGAGGATGATGAAAGGAGGAGGAAACATTGTGTATTTGAAGTTTTGATAAATGAAACCCTTGTTTTTTGTGTATTTTCCTACATAGTTGTCTGTTCTATTGCTTAGTATGGACTATATGGTCCAATTAGTGTAGTATAACTCATGGGGTTGTGTTCTCATGTGAATCTAATGCCATTTTTTTTGTTTTTATGTAATTTAATTAATATTTGAATGAGTTGGAGCAATTTTCATGCAAGCAACCTAGGATCAAACCTAGGCTTACTAGTTTTGGGGAAAATGCCATAAATTTTGTTTCCACCATTATATCTTTATAAAAAATTTAGGAAAATTCTATAACTATGTTATCTACAATCTCAATAGAGAAATTTTCTTCATTAGGTGTTTTTTGAAAGTTATTAATAATAGTTTGTTGCATTTCACAATGAAAATTTTGTGTTTTCCTACATTCTGCAATTTTTTGTCACGTGGTACAAAGTCCTGGGGAACTGTACAAATGAAACACTAACTATACCTTACAAAGGGAAATCTTAACTTTAATGTGTTTTTTATTTGGTCATTGAGTTGCAAGGTAGATTTCACCATTTTTTTGAAACTAGTTTGAAACCCTTCCTAGGGTTGCCAAAACACAAAAGAATGCATTTGCTCATGTTTCCTCCATGATCAACCCGTGAAAATTTGTACCAATTTTTTTCTTGATTTCTTCAACCTCCTTGAAAATATGAGACCTAGGTTGGCACGTGTGGAGGATTACTTAATGACAGTCTGGTGCATTTTGAGTCTTGTATGCAATGAAAACCCTAGTGGCCTAGAGGGTTTGACAAAAGGAAATAAAGGAGTTTCTTGAGAGGAAGGGAATATGTTGTTGTGAACACATGTGTGTACAACCACACAATTTTTTGGAACCAAAAACCTAATTTTTGCCAAGCATAATTTCCTAATTAGGCCTAGTACAAAGGAGGAAAGTTAGTTTTTGAGTCTTTCTGTACAAAAGAACCCTACCTCATTTTGAGATATGTGTATGAAGAGCCAAATGGATATCTGAAATGGGTCACATTTTTTGTAGATCAGGTCTACTCCAGAAGTTATGACCAAAAAGGCCTTTTTGAAATACTACTAGGAAGAATGGTGGTTTATGAAGGAAATCCCATCAATTGATGACTAAGAGTTTGAAAGAGTGGTTGTTTTTGTGTCTTGGAATATTGTACATCCCTTCTCTACATTAGTTTCCACTTCCACAATGGTAAATTTCAATGATGAAACCTTAATAGAAAGGAAGGAAATGATGAATGAACAAAATACTGCAACTCATCACCCCTCAATGACTTCCTTGAAGGACTTAATTCATACACATATCCTCAAGGATTTGGATCTTTCTTGAAATATTTGCTTGAATGCTTGAATGCTTGAATGCTTGGAGACCTACAACAATGTTAGCCTTCACAAGACAATATGAATAGACATAAACTTTTGACATGATTTTTGATCTTGGATTGTTGCTATAAATGACTAATAATATTGCACTTCAATGCTCTTGAAAATAATGCTTGATCATAAGTTCTCCATATTATGTTCTTGATAGGTAGATTTAAAATAATAAAATAATTAGGTGTTTATAGGTGTTTATCCAATTTCCTAAAAATTAGATTCCAAAAGCCAACACTTCATATTTGAATTTTGGATATTAAAATACTACCAACAACATATTTAGATTTGGGTTTCAGCTCAGGGGGACCCAGTCACTCATGGGAAATTAGGTCCTAGCCTAAAATTTCTAGGAAACTCAAAATTGAGGATAATTTAATGATTGGATTTATTTTTTCAATGCTTGTCCTCCTTCAAAAAATGGTAAAAAATAGGCTTTGGAATGTATAATTTGGAAAATTAGAAGCTGAAAATTAAGTCCAATAAATTAGGGGGCCAAAACATAATGTGAAATTGTAATTGTATACAATTTTCTACACTATAGAAAGCACAAGATAGAAGATGTTTTCTATGTTAAAGGTCTCAATCACAATCTTATTAGTGTGATTTAGATGTGCCAGAAAGGATACAATCTCATATTTAATGAAAGAGGATGTGAAATCAAAAAAGGAAAGCCTAGAGAATTTATGGTAGAAGGAACAAGGACTAATGGTGACATATATAGTCTAAAGGATTTCAATGGGATAAGTTATGTTTTGGGACAAATAAGTGACTATTGGATTTGGCATAAGAGAATGGGACAAATTAATTTTGAAAATATTGTGAAGATCAATTCATCACATGTGGTAAGAGATATGCCCATGATAGTCAAGCCTAGTACTTTGTGCAAGGAATGTCAACTTGGAAAGAAAGCAAGGATAAGTTTAAAGTCTAAAGAGTATTCTTCTTCTAAACCATTGGAGATGATTCAAACTGATTTGTGCAAACCTACCAGAATAAAGATTCTTCAAGGAGAAAGGTATTTCATGTTGTTTATTGATTATCTCTCTAGGATGATATATGTTACATTCTTAAAAGATAAATCTAAATCTTTTGGTTGATTGAATATTTTTAAATCAATAGTTGAGAATGAAATGAATTCTAAAATTAAGTGTTTGAGGTTTGATAGAGGAATTGAGTTCACATCAAATGAGTTCAATGATTTTTGTGAAGAATATGGAATAAAGAGGCATCTATCTTCTGCTAGAACTCGTTAGCATAATGGGGTAGTGGAAAGAAAGAATATGACTGTTCAAGAGATAGAAAGGACTATGTTGAAGGAAGTAAATTTGGATGATGTTTATTGGAAAGAGATAGTTCATATTACTATATATATTCTAAATATAGTATTATTAAGGGTGAATAGTACTAAGACCCCACATGAGTTATGACATTGAAGACCAACAATTATCAGGTATTTTAGAATCTTTGGAAGCAAATGCTACATGAAATGAGATGAATATTTTTTGGGGAAGTTTGAATCAAGAGCTGATGAAGGTATGTTTCTTAGATATTCAACTCAAAGTAAAGCATACAAGTGCTACAACAAAAGATTGGGAAATATAGTTGAAAGTACAAATTTTAAAGTTTATTAAGATTCACATCAAAATATGTATAAATTTGAGGACTATGGGTCTGATGCACCTGTCTACACAAAGGAAGAAGAAGAAGTTGAAGAAAAAGAATAAACAGTAGAAAAGCATAGTGAGAATCTTTCCAAGTGTGTTCAAAAGAATCATTTAGAAGATTAGATTATTGAAGATAAGAATGAAGAAGTGATGACTAGGATAAGGCTTGCAAGGATAATTGAACAAGTAAACTTTTTTTTATCAAAGATAGAACCAAAAACTTTTGTTGATGCTAGAAAGGATGAAGGATAGATATAATAAATGGAATAAGAGATAGACTTGGGAACTAGTTCCAAGGCTTGAAAACAAGAATGTGATAGGAACAAATTCGATATTTAGGAGTAAGTTGAATGAAGATGGAGAAGTTGTAAGAAAAAAAGAAAGACTAGTATGTAAAGGCTATTCACAAGTAGAAGGAATTGATTTTGAGGAGAAATTTTCTGTAGTAGCAAGAATGGAAGAAATCATAATGCTTCTTCCCTTTTCAACCTACAAGGACTTTAAAATGTATTAGATGGATGTCAAGTGAGCTTTCCTAAATGGAGATTTGGAAGAAGTCTACATAGAGAATCTTGATGGATTACAGTTATCAAAAGATCCAAAATAGGTATGTAGACACAAATAGGAATTTAGACTCTCAAACAAGGTCCTAGGGATTGATATTAAAGGTTGGAAAAGTACTTGCTTCAACATGGTTTCAAGAAAGGTATTGAAGATAGTAATCTTTATTTCAAGATTGAGGATGGGATAATTTTGATAATTGTTTTATATGTTGATGATATAATCTTTGGTATAAGTGAGGAAATGTGCAAGAATTTTTCTAAAGAAATGAGGAAGCAATTTGTAATGTCTATGATAGGTGAGTTGTCCTTTCTTGGTCTTCAAATTGCTTAGCTAGATGATGGTATATTTATTTATCAGGCAAAACATGTCAAAGAGAAACTAAAGAAGTTTGTTATGGAATATTGCAAACCTATGAGCACTCCTATGGTAATTGGTTGTCATTTGAGAAAAGATGATCAGTCTCTTGTAACTAATCAAACTCTATATAGATTTATGATTGGAAGGTTTTTGTATTAAAAATATTTAAGGTCTGATATCATACATGCAGTATGTTTGGTTGCAATATTTCAAGCTTATCCTAAAGAAATTCATGTGAAGGTAGTCAAGAGAGTCATTAGATATTTGTAAGGGAACTTTGAATGATGGATTATTGTATCTAAAAGGTAATTATATTGATTTAAGTGCATTCACTAGTGTTGATTAGGCTCGTTGTGTTCATGATAGAAGGATTACAAGTGGTTGTGCTTTCTTTTTAGGAAGTAGGTTGGTTTCATGATGATGAGGGCCACACCACCTGTAACCCACACAAATCACAACAATAGATACCAACATAGATGATACGAGACAAAAAAGTAAAACTCACTTTTAATATTTTTAGAAAATGAAATTATAGATTCAAAAATTACATGTTACATCCTCATGGGCTTGATTCATTACAACAAAATCAACTCTAAAAACAAATATATTATTTAGAGCCACAATCTGCACTAGTGGAGCCACCCTACAACCCCCAACTTAACCCATTTTATTTTACCCCAATAACTACCCTAGAATGTTCTAGAATGCTCAAATTTCCCTTTTGTTTTGGTGCCAAAAGTCTCGTTATTTGATTTCTAGTCTAGGAATAAATTTTAAT
>VDFB02326209.1:0-19070 GCA_007258455.2 Sequoia sempervirens | reverse complement strand
TTTTTTTTATTATTTTTATTATTTTTTTCTACTTAATTAACATTTTATCGACTACCCATTTGTTGTTTTTTCCCCCCCCACACAACCCATATGCCCTTTTTTCGATTACTTTTTTCCAAATCACCAAATTTTTCAAAATCATTAGCCTGGGTTTCCGTACTCACCTTCCGGGGCACCGCGAAGTGAGTCCATCGTTTCCGCACCTCATACGCTCGATGCACGATCTCGGTATCATAATCCCGCGGCATTTTTGCTCCATCTCCTCTCTCTCTTCCTCCTCTTTTCCTCACTTGTTTGAGTGAAAATGACTTAGGTAAATTTTAAATTACCTTTTAACCCCTTCCCCTCAAAGGTATTTTTTACCTCCTATTTAACTTTTCATCCCTCTAACTAATCCCTAACTTCCCGGAGCCGCCATTCGCACACCGTACATCCGATCCACTCCGTTCAAAAGGCAAACTTGCTTATTTTTTCGCCCTCTATCCAATGGTCCCCTCCATTTCCCTCTATCGAGACGTCGTCCGGGGCCCCTTCTTTCATCCCCAACCGCCCTCTCGAGGGGGCATACCCTACCACTTCCTTCCATCTATTCCAAACCAGGCATTGGGGCATCCTCATTTCTTTCTTCATCCGTGAACATTCACTTTTCTTCGAAACATTGTTATTTCAACAATATTTCGAAGAGGGGCAAAATGTAGACATCTAAATTTAATCACTTCCATATGATTAAATTTATTGTTTCGGCGTCTATCATAGTAATATTAATTTATTAAATTAATATCGCACCCTTTGTCTCATACCGATAAAGTATTTAATTTAATAATTGATACTTTGTCTTTTACCTTATTCCTCTCTAAATTAAATAAATACACTAATTTATTTAATTTAGTCATTCCTTCTCTTTTTGATTTAAAAATCAATTTAAAATTCCTCACTTTCTCTCTCCTTGTCACATCCTCCATAACCTCACCTTAATCCGAATTAATCTAATTAATTCAAGGTTATGATGTGCATCCTCTTAATCAAAGATTAATGTCACATCCTCCTACATTTGCCACTTGCCTCTAATCTTCTGTTAATTAGCATAATCCAATATTTGCACAACCTTAATCAAAGTCATTAGCTAAATTTAGCACCACCTTTTGGTCAACTCTTCCATTTTTCCTTTTTGATTATTAGCCCCCTTTCCCATGTGAATTTTTAATTCACATTTATTTGCCCTAGATTCCTCTCCTTTAAATGTGAATTTTTAATTCACATTCCTTTCTCCCAAGGCTTCTAGAACCTTGGACTTGTCACAATCACCACATGTGACCAAGTCCCACCTTTTTGGAACCCACCTTTTACCCTCTAGATCATCCTAGGAATGTGAATTTTTAATTCACATTTATCCCCCCAACTACCTTTCCTTTTCCCATGTAGATTTTTGAGGAATTCTAAAATTCCTCAAAAGTCCCTTTCACTCCCACTTGGGGACAAGAAATCCCTTTTTGTGGAAATCCTCTCATCCCCCAAGGTGCATGTCCTTTTCCACCTCATGTACCTTTTTGACAACTCATCTCCACCTCACATCCCTTGGCCACTTCACCCTCCACATGTCAAGATGTGAGGGCTTGTGGGTTCTCAACCCACCATAGCCCTTCATCTTGACCTTGTTGGATCAATCTTGGCCCTTGAATTCTCTAGAGAATTCAAGTTGCTCTATAAATACCCCCTCTCTATGAGTATTTTAAACACTTAGTCAATTTGCAACTACATGCTGCCATTTTGTGCACTCATCCTATTTGCAATCACATCCACTTGCATTTTACATCCAAACACATAATAGTGATCTTCAATAGAGCCATCAAGGAGCACACAACCAATCTTAAACAAGGGCCAATCAAAGGAGTATCAGCAACAAGGGGAAGGTAAACCATTTGTCTTGCATTATCTACTCTTCTCATTGTTTTATCACTCTCTTTCGGCTAACCTCGAGGTGTTCTTGATATTTTGTTTTCATAGCTTTTAGTTGTTTTGCTCATTTAGAATAGCATAATATCAAGGGTATACACCTGTGTTACACACCATAATAATTAAGTACACACTTCCTTAAATCAATCTGAAACTTCTGGATGACAAAATTCACTTGAGCACGATCTAGAATAATCCACGAACTACTTGAGATTCATCAAACACTTCATCCAAGCTCACATCATACAAATACTTTATGTCAGAACAACTGGTAAACCTTATTCGCATACTAACAAATGAAAGAAACTTTGTACTGCACCAAATCAAGTAAAATATTGAATATAGAAAGATACAAACATTATAAGCAACTTCCCAAATCCACACAACCTGAAGCCAAATAGCGGAGAAAGGAAAAGAAAATACATTTCTCCTAGGCCATAGAAAACATCACCAAAAATTGGTTCACACACTGGTGAAAATATCTTTCTCTGTACAATGATCCAGAATCTCAAATTCAGAATATAGCAACCTCTGACAACCATGAGCAACATATCAGATCCCACAAGCATAGGATCAACACAGAAGAAATGCAGAGCACAATACCGGAGCATACTATGAACACTTTCACAACATAGTTTACTCTGCTTAACAAATTTTCTCAAAAGCACTTGGAAACCAAGTACCAAAGACATCATCTCAACTCATTACTTTGTTCCAACTCATTTTCAGACACTACAACAAAAAAGATAGATTCATGTACTCACAACACTTCCTCAATATCTCAACTATATATGCACAACTTGCAACAACCTGTTTTCCTCTTTTCCACAATTTTCTAAATATCCTTGACATCTTCATCATGCAACAACTACACAGTTGACATCAATGATAGCACTAGTCAGTAGACCTCATGTTGGCATCAATGACAACACCTTCATACTTGCAACAATCTCCCCTTTGTCATTGATGGCAACACAAGATGTGAAAAAAAATCAAAGACAACATACACACTCTCCTCTTTTTTCAAATTAGATAGTTTGCACAACATTTTTGCTCTCTCCCCCCACAGGAATCTCTCCCTTTGACAATAATGATTAGACAATATACACAACTTTCTTCCCCTAATACCTTGCACTTTTTCACATGATATTCTCTCCCCCTTTGACATCAATGGCAAAAAAAAAATGTTTTCCATTATTCTCCCCCTTTCACATTGATCCAAAGTATTTACTTTGAATACTCCCCTTAGGAGTACATCCAAACAAATCAGCAATTCTGCAACATGAAAACATATGACACTACCTACTCTCCCTGAGAGGTAGCCACCAACATCAATCTAGAAAAGAGATAGATCCATATATCTACTTGACTAAAGAATCTCTATATGCATCTAGTTCAAACAGGGAGGGGTAATAACCCCCAACTTCTCTTGAAGATACTCAAAAGTATTCTTAGGAAGAGTTTTAGTAAATATATCAGCAATTTGATTCTTTGTAGGAACATACTCAAGCTTCACTTCATTCTCCATAACTTTTTCTCTCAAAAATTGATACCTAATTGATATATGCTTTGTCCTTGAACACATCATTGGATTCTTTGAAATGTTAATTACACTTGCATTATCACAAAAGATAGAAATAGGCTCATCATATACAACTCTGATATTCTTCAATGTTTATCTTATACACAAAACTTGTGTACAACATGATGTAATAGACTCAGGCTCTAGAGTAGATAAAGAAATTGAATTTTGCTTCTTACTCAACCATGACACCAATCTACATCCAAGAAAGAATGCACCACCATTTGTACTTTATTGTCATCAACACAACCAGCCCAATCTGCATTTGTTTAAGCACTTAATGTGAAATTAGTATCCTTAGGATCCCACAAACCATAGTTCGAAGTGCCTATTAAATATTTGAATATCCTCTTCACTGTTGCAACATGTGTTTCTTTAGGATCTTCTTGAAATCTAGCCACAAGACAAACTGCATGCATGATATTTGGTCTAGTAGCAATTATATATAGCAGTCCACCAATCATAGATCTATATTTGCTTTGATCAACCTTAGGTGAATCATCATCTCTACTCAATTTACAACCAGTCACCATAAGAGTGCATACTGGTTTGGAGTCATCCATTCCAAACTTCTTCAACATCTCTTTGACATATTTAGACTGTGAAATGAAAATCCCTTTATCTGTTTGATTGATTTGTAGTCTAAGGAAGAAATTCATCTCCCCAAACATTGACATTTCAAATTCTTTTTGCATCTCTTCAACAAATTTTTTACACATAGCTTCATTTCCACCAAAGATAATATCATCCACATATACAACCACTATCAAGATTTTGTCTTCCTCAATTTTGAAGTAAAAATTACTATTTGTAGTGCCTTTACTGAATCCTTGTTGTATCAAGTACTTGTCTAATCTTGCATACCAAGCTTTGGGAGCTTGTTTCAATCCATATAGTGCCTTCTTCAATTTTCATACCATATCTGGTTGATCTGACAACTGAAATCCTTTCGATTGTTCCATATAAACTTCTTCCAATTCACCATTTAGAAAAGAAAACTTCACATCCATCTAATAAACTTTAAAGTCCTTATGTGTTGCAAATGCCAAAAACATTTTAATATCTTCCATCCTAGCCACGGGAGCAAATGTCTCCTCAAAGTCTATTCCTTCCACTTGTGAGTAACCCTTACACACAAGTCTTGCCTTGTTTCTTACTACTTTTCCATTCTCATTCAACTTGTTTATGAATACCCGCTTAGTTCCAATTATGTTCTTGTTTGTCAATCTAGGAAACAATTATAAAGTCTAATTCTTCTCTATCTACATAAGTTCTTCTTCCATTGTCTTCATCCAATGTTCATCTTTACATGCTTCACTTACTATTTTAGGTTCAACTTTCGAAAGTAAACACAGATTTACCTCAACTTCAACAGCTTTGCTTCTTGTCAATACACCTTTCCTTTTTTCTCCAATGATTTCTTTTTCAAAATGATTCTTTTGCACATACTTAGGGGTCTTCTCTGTAACTTCTTCCTCTTCATTATGTACTTCCATTTCATCACCCTTTTCTTCTTCTTTGAATTTAGGTTCATTTGACATGTATCCATCCACTGCAATTGAATTTTGCAAGTTTCCATCAACCTTAACATTTGCACTTTCAACAATCTTTCTTAGCCTTTTGTTGTAACATCTGTAAGTTTTGCTTTTAGTAGAATATCCAAGGAAGATACCTTCATCAAACCTTGCATCAAACTTTCCTAAGTTTTCTTCTTTTTTTATATAGAACATTTACTTCCAAATACTCTAAAGTACTTTACAGTAGGAATCATTCCATACCATAACTCATGGGAAGTCTTTGTGTTGTTAGCTTTAGCTTGAACTCTATTAAGTATGTAAACAGCAATATGAATGGCTTCTCTCCAGTAGACTTGTAGTAGATTTGCCTCTTTCATCATAGTCCTAGCGGCCTCTTGAACAATTTGTTTTTTTCTTTCAATAACTCCATTTTGCTGAGGAGTTCTAGGGGCAGACAAATGCCTCTTTATTCCATGAACTTCACAAAACATGTTAAACTCATTGGAGGTGAATTCACCACCTTTGTCAGACCTCAAACATTTGATTTCCAAATCCATTTCATTCTCAACCATAGCTTTAAATGTCTTGAATTTATCTAATGCATCAGATTTTTCTCTAAGAAAGGTAACCCATGTCATTCTATAATAATCATCAATTAAAAGAGTGAAATACCTGTCACCTTGTAGAAGTCTCAGGTTGTAGGAGCACAAAGATCTATATGTACTAATTCCAGTAGTCTGGTAGCAAATTGTTCCTTTCCCTTGAAACTATTCCTTGTTTATTTTCCAAATTGACAACTCTCACAAACAACATTGATAGGCTTTGTGATTCTAGGTAGGTCTCTCACTACATAAACTGAACTAATTCTTGCCAAATTATCAAAATTCATGTAACACATCCTCTGGTGCCATAACCAACTATCACTAATCTGAGACATAAAGAAATGTCCATCAGCACCCTTAAGCTGATAAATGTTTCCATCTGTTCTCTTACCAGTAGCAATCACAGTTTTGGACCCTTTCCGAATTTCACATGTTTCATCCTTAAACACAAGATTATATCCCTTGCTACACATTTTTCCAACACTCAAAAGGTTATGATACTTAAACCCTTAACATAGTAAACATTATCAGTGTTATGCTTTCCATCAAAACTAATTGAACTTATTCCACAAATCTTAGCTCTTGAATCATCTCCAAATTTAACTAGTTTCCCATCATATTTTTCAAGTTTAACAAATTTATTCTTGTCTCCAATCATGTGATTAGAGCAGCCGCTGTCAACAACCTAATAATTATTATCTTCTTTAACATGAAAAGCATATACCATAATACCTTCAACTTTCTCCCTCTTCGGATCACTTTCCTTCACACAACTTTCAGAGTTAGCATAACTAGATTCTTCTTTAATAGCCAAGAACAAGCATTCATTGTCATCAAAGTTTCCATAGTCAAATTCATCATCAGAAATGTTAACATCTTCTCTCACATAGTAAGCTTTCTTAATCATTTTTCCTTTGCTTTCCTTGTTCTTATTGTTTATAACTCTTATTGGACATCTTAAAGCATAATGACCTATTTCACCACAGCTAAAACATTTCAAAAGTAGTTTATCTTTGTACTTATTGGTGCCCTTCTTCATTCTTCTTACAAAGTTAGCTTCCACATCATCAAGATCTTCCTTATCTGAATCTTCAACCTTTTATGATACTCCAGCGTTGAAATTAGTCTCTACAATTTACCCTTTTTCAAGCCCTTTTTCCTCATTTCAAAAGAAGTTAGTGTACCAATCATTTGATCTCTAGAATAAGTATCAAGATTTGCAATTTCTTCAATAGCAAATCCCTTTTCACTATAAGAATCGGGAAGAGATCTGAGAACTTTTTTTAATTTGTGCACCAAGACCTCTCATTGCGCTTACCAGCTCATCAACTCTTTGCATGTAGATTTTGACTGTTTCATCTTCTGACATATGAAGGGTCTCAAATTGTGTCTTCAAATTCTACAATGTTGCTTGTTTCACTTTTTCATCTCCTTCATAAATGCTTTCTAGCTTATCCCAAACCTCTTTAGCAGTCTTCAAACTCATAACTTTTACTAATTCAATATTTGAAAGACTATTCACAATAATAAATCTTGCCTTAGCATTGATCTCCTACACCTTGATTTCTACACTTGTACTCGGACCATTAAGAGGTGGAGTATATGCAGTCTTATAAGCCTTTTCAATCTCAAATCCTTGAGCTACTAGATATCCTTCCATCTTTTTCTTCCAGAATGCATAATTTGTGTCATTGAATCTAGGGCATTCCAAAGGAACCTTGTTCGCCATCACAAATCTACCTCAAGCGGTTAATCTCTTCTCTAAGGAACCAAGCTCCAATACCAATTATTGAATGAACAAGACAACTGAGAGGGGGGTGAGGGGGGTGAATCAGTTGTAGCAAATTAAACTTTCAAAACCTTCAACAGTAATCAAATTCACATGCATTCATTAAACCCTTATTCTATTAGTATGATTAAACATGAAATACAAATAATAGAAACTGAAATCACAACACCATACACAAAAAAACACCAGATTTATGTGGAAAACCCAATGATTGAAAAACCACGGTGAGGATTAGCTCACAATATAAGTAATTGCAAAAACCGATACAAAAGGGCTCACTACTATAATAAGACACACTATCCAAAAAGGCTCACAACCAAGGCTCACTGCTACAAAAAGAAATACAAGATAAAAGAGAAATGTTACACAGAGAATACTTCTCAATGCAACAAGGAATCCACCACAATGCTTGCACACTTTTACAGCCTTGCTCGAATGATTTTAGATGCCTTTAGCTCACTACCTTTAGGATCCCTAACACTGAAATTCACACTACTCTACTCAAATTTGCATCACACAAATCACTCGCATCTATCTTCTCTCTTTTTTTCTTCCTACCAACTCACAACACACTTATTTATATTAACCTCAACCTCAAAAACCTTCTCCAATGTTGGCAACTAGTCATTATACATACAAATTCAAAATAGGTCGGCACCTAAACATTCACATGGTGGATAGGAACGAAGGCAACCTACATAACTCTATAATTAGCACCCAAATAGATCCCAACACACCTCAACACGCTTTTACAAGCCTCGCATGTAGTGCTAACACAAGGTTAGCCAATACCTGCGTTAAAAACCATAATCATTAAGGACTTGTTTTCTTAAATCAATCTGAAACTTTTGGATGACAAAATTCTTTTGAGCACGATCTAGAATAATCCACGAACTACTTGAGATTCATTAAATACTTCATCCAATCTTGCATCATACAAATACTTTATCTGAGAACAACTAGTAAACCTTATTCGCATACTAACAAATAAAACTCACTCTATACTACACCAAATTAGGTAAAATATTGAATATAAAAAGATACAAACATTACAAGCAACCTCCCAAATCTGCACAACCTGAAGCCAAACAGCAGAGAAACACAGAGAAAATACATTTCTCCCAGGCCACAGAAAACATCACTAAAAAATCAGTTCACACACTGGTGAAAATATCTTGCTTTGTACAATGATCTAGAACCCCAAATTCAAAATATAGCAACCTCTGACAACCATGAACAACATATCAAATCCGCATAAGCATAGGATCAACATAGAAGAAATGCAGAGCACAATATTGAAGCATACTATGAACACTTGCACAACATAGTTTGCTCTGTTTAACAAATTTTCTCAAAAGCACTTGGAAACCAAGTACTAGAGACATCATCTCAGCTCATTACTTCATTCTAACTCATCTTCAAACACTACAACAAAAATATAGCTCCATGTACTCACAACACTTTCTCAATATCTCAACTATACATGCATTACTTGCAACAATATGTTTTCCTCTTTTTCTCAATATCCTCGACATCTTCATCATGCAACAACTACATAGTTGACATCAATGAAAACACCACTCAGTAGACCTTATGTTGACATCAATGACAATACATTCATACTTGCAAAATTTTGGACTATGTTCATTCAGATGTTTTTGGTCCTGTGAATATTCCTTCATTATCAAAATCCATATATTTTTTTTATTTTATAGATGATTATAGTAGGACATTCGTTTATTTTCTCAGAAGTAAAGCTGAAGTCTCTAGCTCGTTTAAGGAATTTAAGGCCTTGGTAGAAAATCAGACTAGTAGAAAGATTAAGTATTTGAGGACTGATAATGGTGGTGAGTTTTGTTTTGCAGAGTTTGACAAGTTCTATAAAGAGCATGAGATTGAGAAACATAAAACAACTCCTTACAATCCACATCAAAATGGAGTTGCAGCGAGGATGAACAAAACATTGATGGAGAGGGCTAGGAGTATGTTGAGTGGTGCTAGCCTTGAACAAAAGTTTTGGGTTGAAGTGGTAGCCACTGCATGTTATTTGATCAATAGATCTGTTACATCAGCGCTTGTTGGAGAGACACCCATGGAGGTGTGGTCTAGTAAATTCCTTTGATGAGACATCTCAGAGTATTTGGTTGTGAAGCTTACATTCATTTTTTGATTGAGAAGAGGTCAAAATTGGAAAATAATGTTGTTAAGTGTATCTTTATCATCTATGGTGTTGATGTGAAAGGGTACAAGCTTTGGGATCCAGAAGCTCGGAAAGTTCTCTAAAGTAGAAGTGTGATTTTCAAAGAGATGAAACCTTCCATTGTTGAGTTGCATCCAAAGAAAGAGGAGAAACAAAAAGAGCTAGTTCAGATTCCACCTACTCCAAAACACTCTTGTTGGACCTAATGATGAGGAGAGCTCAAGTAGCTCTGAAAGTTCTAAAGAAGAAGAAGAACCTCAACCTCAGCCTTTGAGAAGGTCTACGTGAGTTAGGTGGAAACCGAAAAGGTTTGGTTATTTACTATTGGATTCCGGTTGCATTTTTGCTTTGATTACTAACACTAATGAGCCTAGGACTATTAGAGAGGCTATGGGTATAGTAATGTAGATTACTGGATAAAAGCCATGGACAAGGAGATGGCTTCATTAAAGAAAAATAAGACTTGGGATTTGGTACTTTTGCCTGTTGGACGTAAACCTATCAGTTGTTAATGGATTTTCAAGAAGAAGTGTGGTCCTGATGGCAGTGTTGAGAAGTATAAGACACAATTGGTCGCTAAGGGGTTTTCTTAGGTGGAGGGAATTGATTATGGGGAGATATTCTCTCCTATAGTGAAGTTGACATCTATCTGGCTTTTGTTGTCACTTGCAGCAGCATATGACTTAGAAGTGAAACAGATGGATGTGAAGACATCATTTCTCCATGGTGACTTGGAGGAAAAGATTTGCATGTCATAGTTAGAGCATTTCATTGAAAAGGTAAAGAAAATTTGGTTTTCAAACTGAAGAAGTCTCTTTATGGTTTGAAATAGTCTCCTAGAATGTGGTACCAAAAGTTTGATACATATGTGTTGTCATTGGGATTTTAGAGATCTAAATCTAACCATTGTGTATATTTAAAATCTAATAATGGTTCGCATTCTCATTATTGTTTTATACGTAGATGATATGTTGTTTATTAGGAATGGTAAAAGTATGATTTCAAATTTCAAGTTTCAGTTGTCAGCATAGTTTGAGAATAAAGACCTAGGTGCATCTAGGTACATCTTGGGAATGGAGATCACAAGAGACAAAGCTAACATAAAGATTCGGTTAAGCCAGAGCAAGTATGTGAACTCGGTGTTGAAGAGATTCAGCATGGTAGATTGCAAACAGTTAGTTTTTCTTATGATGTAGGGGACAAAGCTTTTTGTGAATGATTAACCAAAATCTCCTACTAAGATGGAGGACATGACCAAAATACCATATGCGAGTGCAATTGGCAGTCTGTTGTATGCGAAGGTGTGTACGATACCAAACATTGCCCAAGCAGTGGGAGTCCTTAGCCATTTTATGGATAATCCTAGACGAGTGCATTGGGATGCGGTTAAGAGAGTGTTTAGATATTTATGGGGTACTTTTGAGTATGCCTTGTATTTTCATGGTTATCCTACTGGACCTCAACATTCTGTGAGTATTTTTGGATATGTGGATTTAGATTAGGCAGGTGACATTGACAGCAGAAGATCCACTAGTGGTTACATGTTTATGATGTTTGGTGGTGCTACTAGTTGGATGAGTAAGTGGCAGGTTGTAGTCACATTGTCCATGACAGAGGCAGAGTATATGGTAATCACTCATGCCTGTAAGGAAGTTATTTGGATTAAGAGATTGTGTTCTAATATTAGTTTAGATGCAGGACAGATTATTGTTTGTTGTGATAGTCAAAGTGTGATTTTCCTAGCAAAGAATCCTACCTTCCATGCCAGAGCAAAGCACATCCATGTTCAATATCATTTTGTTCGTGATATGGTAGAAGATGGAAAGGTGAACTTGGAGAAGGTTGACACTTTGGTGAATGTTGCAAATGCACTAACAAAGCCAATGAGCACAGAGGATTTCAAATAGTGTTTTGATTCCATGGGCCTTGGAGCCCTGAGTAGATGATTTTGTATGACTCTCGGCAGGTCTACGACAAGTGTGAGAATGTTGGGATTAAGGTGTCTCAACCTTAGAGTCTTAATATTGATTTAATTAATGTATTATGCATGTATTTGTATTACTTTAATTGTCTAGTTGTCATGTCATAAATTGGGATCCATCGAGTAGGTGGCATCCCCGTTGGAGGTGATTGGATGACACATAATCATCCCAAGTGGACATAGGCATCCCACTTTTGAATCTTTGACATATGATAGATTCTATGGCGTGTCATAAGGTATCTTTATGCATGGAGGAAGTTGGTGCCCAAGATGGGTTATGACAAGGTGTAAGAGAATTGAGTATTTTGAGTCATTTATGACAGATTCTCTTACAACTGTACATGTTGTAAGTATGACAAATGCTATGACAGATTCTATGACAGTTGCAATGCATCTGTCATAGCCTATTTTTAGCATATTTTAGGTGCCCAAGCTTAGAGAAAGAATATTGCATGTAATGACACTTGTAAGGGGCATAAGGGAATGTAGTACGTGTCCAAATGCATGTTTAAGGCATGGGATTTTGTGCAATGTGGATTTGGATGCCCCTCTCCTTCTAGATGCTTCTTCAAGCTTGCATCTCTCTATATATTGAGTGCCTTGCATTGTAGAATGCATAGTTTGTTTTGTAGGTAATGAAGTGTTGTTAGTATCACTCCAAAATAGGTGTTTGTTTCAAAACACTTGTTGAAGAAAGCTTTGTACTTGGGGTTGTATTTTAACTCTTGTTTGAAGTAATACAATAGTACTGTGCTTTTGGAGGGTGGGGTTTTTTACTTGAAAGGGTTTTCCCCACATATATCTGGTGTATGTTGTATTTGTGTACTTGTTATATTCCATTATTCCTTTTTGTTTCTCTATTGTGACAATATAAGGTGTTAGAAGGAAAATTCTTGTAACTCTCCCCTACTTAGACTAGTGTAGGAAGTTGTTTCCACTCACTCAACTTCCTTTCATCGGTATCACACAAAAATAATATTCTTTGATAAAAGATATGAATAACATTGATTGTTTATTTATTTTGATATTTTCTTATGCTTTATCTTATTGTTCCATTTTGATGATCTCTCAATGATGTCTACCAAATGATTTAGAGAGAAAGGAATAGGGCATTAATCATTGCTTTCATATGTTGTGCTTGTTGGATGTTCTTGTAATACAACCTCGGTGAATACTTTCCTTGCATGTGCGGGGATAGTCTCAAGCAAAGAATGTCTAAGACATATCCTGGGTTCTTCATACCTTTTGTCTATTATTCTCCTTACTTTTATGGCTTCATTCATTCACACAATCAAACAAGGTTTATGTATGTCAGGTATGAACAAGGATACTCCTATCTGTTTGTAGAGTCAAAGTCCATGGATTAGATACAAAGTTACCCTGGTTCTTAATACATTGGTGCATTGTGTCTATTTGCTATATCAAAAATAAGGATTTCTATGATGAAATTAAGCATTATTTGAGGAGAAAAAGAAAAATCATTTATCACATCTCATTCCATATCCAATAAAACCTTGGAATAATCATAGGTTCATTCTTCTACTATCTATCTTATTCTTCTACTTCTATATATCTTATTCTATCTCATTCTTGTATCTTTACTAATATTTCTATCCAAGCATCAAATATCTATGTGATATACATCAAAGTATGCATGAGGTTATTCATGGATGATGAATGTCTATGCATCATAAAATCTACCTACATTGAACATTTGCGCTTCCTAAGATTTATCTTTTGTCCTCTGATCAGTAGAGTCACTCCTCTCATAATCTCATCACGAGCTCAACCCAAAACAAAAATGGTGTATGAGACTCCAAGGTTTGCTTGCACCAACTTACTAGAAGACTTCACTCTGCCTTCCACCAAGAACCTGACAACTTCTAGGCTCTCTTTTGACTTAGATCATCAACTAAGTCTTGCTTCAACTCTGCTACAAGAGTTTCACTGCTTGTGCTTAACCTTGGAGGACTTAACACCATTTAAACTTGTAGTCAATCTCCTACACTTAGAAGGATCTAAGTGTCAACTTCATTGTCTGACTTGCACTGCTTGCAGGGGTGATAGAGACACTATTTTCTTGCAATTCACATCCAATAGAATGCATCTTGCAGGGTCTTTAGCCTTCAATCCACCCGATCTCAAGATTTTGCCTTGAAGAGGCCTAATCCTTGTAGCCCTTACCAGTCACCTTTCTGCCTTTCTTGGTGAAACTTGTCAAACAACCTAGCAACTAAATTGCACTTTTGGACACCCTTTTCAGTCCTTTAAATGTTTCATAGGGTGTTAAAACTCTATCTCATCCGTACAATGGATTCCTACTATCAAGGGCAAATAGGCTAATTAGGCCCAATTCCTAGGGTTACACTGGTTTCTTTCCTTTTCCTTATACAAATGGATTGGATAGACCTCAATCCTTTTCAACATGTCAAGATATGACTAAGCCCTACCTGAAGCCATACGGGTTCTGTACTGTACCCTCTACCCCTGCTTGTACTCTTCAATTTTCACTATCAAACTCCTAACCGGACTGTCCTAGCTCGCCTAGGGTTTGATTTTTAAAATGCTTGCTTTTCTCCCCATGCTTCCTATTACTAAATATTTACAATTGACTGGCTCCCCTTCCATATTCAACCAATCTCAGGAAGATCCCATGGTCAGTGTTTATGGGGGAGCCATTCAAAGTCTGACTGCTCAGAAACAGCAATTATAACCCTCTAGACTCTAAACTGTGATTTCAAAGCAACAAAACAATTCAAAACAACTTGAATACAAAATGGAAAATACTCAAGACTACTATATAAACACAAATCTAAGAGCTATTTAACATATCTAATTCATCTACAAGCACTGTCACTTAAGAGCATACGGTATACATAGGGAAATGCAGATTTCTCTATTCACACCAAAACAAAAACTTGATTACAATGCATACTAACTACTGTCTATGAGCCACACCTCTACTTAGATGCCTTCGCCACATTTCAAGGGGAGTAGATCGATCCCACACTCCTGATTTCAAGGGAATCCAAGACAACTAGATTGCATGCAACCGAACAAATGTTGTCATGCAATTTTACAACAACTTTTGCAACTTCCCATCATTGTGTCCACTTCCTAACTTCTAGGACCTCTAACTCCTTGAATTCGAACCATCAACTCCCTCAACTGCCTCTTGGCATCTTCTAACAACAAGGATGTGGTCATAACCCATTTAATGCTTTACATTTTAACACAAGTTGTCTAAGGCTAATTAAAGCAACATTTAACATCAATGACTAACTAAGATGACTTTAGTCCTAGTGACTAACTCATCACACACAAACAAGACCTTCTAAGGTCCAAATTAAACACACCAATACCCTGACTTGGCTAAGGTCAGGTACAAGCCAAAATTGATGACAAACAAACTGGAGTTTAGCCTAGGTGCTCCTGCACCAAAAAAATCCTTATCTTCAAATTTATTTCAAGAGAAGAAGCATAATCTAGTGATATATTTTCTAAATATCCTTTCTTAACATTTGATTTCTTTTAATTTGGATATTTAAAAGACTAGTTGCATTGTTGTTTTTCCATTTCGAATATTTTGCATAATTGGTGAACTTACTATTTTCATTGTGTGTAGGCACCTATTTTAAGCTTAACTATGCTTTATGTCAAGCATCCAGGTTGGATGACAATGTGACACAAGTACATTTATGTGATGTGATGGTGTATGAGCTAGAGACTTCTAAAAAGATACCATAGGTTCCTTAGAATTAGTATTTTTTTATTTTATACCATAGGTTCCTTAGAATTAGTATTTTTTTATTTTTAGTGAAATAATTTTTAATTAATCTCCTTAGAGAGATATTTTCACCAATTTATTATAGTTGAATAGTTGACATTGTAAATTTTTTATTTTCTATTTAATTATAAATTTGTATAAAAATGACAATTTAAATAGTTTGAATAGTAAATTTATCAATTCATCATAATATAATAAGTGGATTTATTCTCAACAAAAGTTAGTATTTATTTGTAAGAATAAACTTTCTATTTATCACTTTTTGGTGAACCCATCACTTTAACACAAAAAACCTTTTTTTTTTTTAAATAGAAAACTATAAACTCTTTAAATAGTTACTTTTTTGTTATGCCACTAACCCTATAGTGTGTATTGTGTTACGAGTAGTTAGTTTGTGGCTACCTTAACTCTTAAATAATTTACATAATCATTAAAGATATCAAGTTTCCACAATCCATCTTGTTGTTTGAATTTTTTTGGATTTGATTGTGCCATTTATTATTTCATCAATGTTTTGAATCACACTACGTGATCCATCATCGGAATGAAAGAGAGTTGAAGGAGAAAAATGACACAATCATCATTATAATCATATATATGTATTTAGGTCATCCTAGGAGTTATTTTTAAGTATCTAAGTTAGCCTAGGTGGTATCCAAGGCATAATTATGGTATATATAGGAGGTATAGGTTATTTATTATTGTTGAAAATTGAAGTGTTTATGTAGCTTAATACTTTGTAAAACTTTATGATTGCTGATCTAAATATGTATTATTTGTTACAGATTCTTTATGGGTGATTATTTGATTAATCCATTTTATTATTTGTAGAATGAAGACAGAAGGTTGTAGAAGAATTAGACAAAATATCAGAAGATACACAGCATATACTGTGGTGAAACCCTTTTGGGAAAAAAAATTCCACCAAGAATCAATGTATTATTTAATCTCAGAATAAGATTACAATAGTTCCAATCCTTGCTTGAGATGCTTCTTCTAACTTTAACAAATCTTCTTCACAACCTGCAATAAAACTGATAATAACTCTCTTCAACTTTGTAAACTCAACAAGAGTTACAATTACAATGCTCAAGCCCTATCCCTAAAAGGTATGCCTATCTCCTACAAATAAAGTTATACTGTGAAAAACAATGTTGAATCCTCATCTTCATGCATTTGGGTGTCCCAAACTGAAGTACAAACTCGACCTTTATTCTGTAAATATCTTCAAGGCTTCATCCTCAAAGTAGGCACCCAAGTGTGGGCCCACTTAACTTAGCCTTCTAAAATAGCTTAACATGGAAAGGAGTTAATTCCAAGAAGCCAATTTGGGCTTCCAAGTTGGGTCCAAATCATTTCTTGTTAACTGAAACATTTCTCTCCACCATTCATGCAAGAATGGTCATCCCATGTTAACTAAAGGTAGTCACTAGTTATATGTCATGCAACTCAAGTTGTTAGTCATGCATTCCAAGTTAACTAAAGTCAACTAGCATTCAACTAAAACTAACTGAAGATAACTAAACTAAACTAAACTAAATTGATTCTGAACTGAACTGAACTTCATGCATGCAAATATTAAACCCTAACTCCTAGGATCTTTACATGCATTCAGAAGTGTTATCTCTTACTCCAAATAGTTAACTAAACTCAAGGTGAGTGTCACCTACCATGTGGGTGCCCCATGTGCCCTTATTATTTAGGAACACATCTTGGACACCCTCACATGCTCCTATTATTTAGAATTAATTACAAATGTCAATTAACATGATTATTTCATCCAAAATTAATCTCTCTAATCCTAGTGTTTGAGAACACTTTCCAAGGACTTATGAGACACATGAAATAAATAATGTTTAGGATTGCAATTAAATGGCATCCTATTTCCAACATTCTCCCACTTGACATTATACATTGCAATTATTCTAAACAAGGAATAATTATAAATCAAGTATAAAACTTAAGGCCAATGGCCTTCCTGTACCAACTAATCAATCCATGCCAACTTCAAATGCAACCTGCATAATCATGAAGCTCCAAGCAAATGATTAAAACCAAGAGAACTTATCTGAAGGAAATAGTTTCATAAGATAATCTGTAACATTAATTAAAGTGTTGACTAACTCAACTAATACCTTCCCACTCTCAACCATTTCTCTCACAAAGTGATACTTAACATCAACATGCTTAGTACAAGCATGATACATAGGATTTTTGGCTAAACACATAGCACTCTGACTATCACATTCAAGTTTAACTTGCAATTAAAACCAATATATTCTTTCCCAAGTCTTTGTATCCAAACTGCCTCTTTGGAGGCATGTTAAACCACTGAGTTTGTTGAACTCACATTCAACCAAGGTGTAGGATCCTCGGTCTTTTCTATTGAAAAAGCTTTTCTTGCTAGTAGCCATTCCAACAAATATCTCTTACCATAAGAGAACTTAAGCCTCACATATTTTTCCAAGTATCCATGAGGACCTATAACCAACCAATCCATGCCAAACTCCAAATGCAACATAGCACTATCATGAAGTAATCAAGCAAATGATTAATGTACCCAATACTTAAGAGAACTACACAAGATCAATGTCAAAGCTCCAATCTTGAACATAAACATGACATTCATGATCTAACCATCTCCTCCTAGGAGATCACATGCACCATAACATACATAAACATCCTAGTCTCAAGAGAACCATGCCAAACTCTAAATGCAACAAGATTAAACCATGACATAATAGCAACCACTCTAAACAAAGAAAACATATCCCCAATCACCTAAGATAACCTTACCAATGATGCATCCACATCACTGCCAACAACTCCCACTGAACCATGGTATCGAGCCACACATGGCATCGTGACTAACATCCTCTTCATGAAGATCACTATATTCTACCAAAGCTCCCACTGAACTGGGATACCAAGCTATACATGGCAACAAGATAATCAAACCATCACTATCAAAAGCATATGGAATTTCAGACATTTCCTCATGATCAAAATTATCATAACATGTATCATGCCACAACTCTAAACCGCTAATCAAGAGTATACCATGACATAATAACAAAACCATCCTACAACCAAGAATCCACTTCATTGCCAAATGCTCCCATTGAATTGTGGTACTGAGCAATCCCATGGCATCATGATGCACATAATCAAAACCACATTTATGTCATAAGCTCACACCAAACCTGTGAATCCAAGATCTCAATGACACATGATAACTATCCTCTAAATCAAGAATATATACCTCTTTTACAGATCTGCAATAACACAATTAAAAGCTCCCACTACAGCCAAAAAACCTCCAATCTTTTAAGAGAAAGGTGTCCCAATACTCTATCGAACCTCAGCTCTAATACCAAATGTTGAAAATTGAGGTGTTTATGTAGCTTAATACTTTGTAAAACTTTATGATTTCTGATCTAAATATGTATTCTTTGTTACAGATTCTTTGTGGGTGATTATCTGATTAATCCATTTTATTATTTGTAGAATGAAGATAGAAGGTTGTAGAAGAATTAGACAGAATATCAGAAGATACACAGCATATACCGTGGAGAAACCCTTTCAGGAAAAAACTCCACCAAGAATCAATGTATTATTTAATCTCAGAATAAGATTACAATAGTTCCAATCCTTGCTTG
>VDFB02326208.1:0-11913 GCA_007258455.2 Sequoia sempervirens | reverse complement strand
ATGTTTGTGTGGTTTAGATATGTTGATCATGTTTGTTGGAAGTTGCTATATCTATATTTTTGGATTCTGATTCATTGTACAGTGTGAGCTATGTTCACCAGTTGTGAACTATGGTCTTTTATGTTTCTAGTTGAGGTCTTTGAGAAATTTTTTTGGTCTAAATTTCTCTTTTATTAAGTTTTATGACTCGTTGTTCTAGAATTAAGTTGTTATGATCATGTTGAAGATAATTTTAGTATTTGGAAGGATCATGCTTAATTCTTTTGTTTTTTACACTGGTTCGGTTGACCTTATATTAGAAACTACCTTCAAATTTCATGGAGCATGTTGGACCTATTTGGGTTCTCATCAAGCATGTTTTTAGGTCACCCTCATTGTAATTCCACTCTAGGATATTTTGGCACCAACCTAATTTGAATTTATCAATGGATGGATGACTTTGGATATGTTTCAAAGTTGAAGATGGTATGAATACAAGATGAATTAGTGGTGAAATAAGGACAAGAGATAAGTGCAAAGAAATAGAGTAGATAGATGTGAAATACATGTGAATTAATGAGTCTGTGTGATGCGAGTGTGACAGATCAGTGTGAAGTCTAAATGCTAAGTTTTTGGATGCAGTGAGAGAAGGTGTACTCTATCATTCATGCATGTATGTAAGTGGTTGAGAAAATTGTGGTGGAAATATCTGTTTCATTTAGATTGTCTTCTCTTTGTAACATATCTATTCTATCTTCTTTGTATCTCTATGGAAATGAGCCCTCTAGTTGGTTAGCCTTGTTGGATAGTGAGTCCTTATTTTAGCAGTGAGCCTTTTGTAATTGATTTTGATATTTTCTATAATGTGATTTAATCCTCATCATGGTTTTTCCCTTATTAGGTTTTCAATGTAAATTTGGTGTTACTATGTTTGTGTGATGGTTTTCATTTTTTGCACTTGCACTTAATGTTGAATCATTTTAGTAGACTTACAAATTGTGATTGATCTAGGTTTTGATGAATTTTTTAAAAGGTTTAAATTTTCTACAACTAATTCATCCCCCTCTTAGTTTTCTTGTTAAACAAAAAACATAAATTAGGTTGGCCAAAATAGAATACAAACAATGATCTCAATAATTCATCCATAAAAACATAATGTGGTCCTATCCAAAAGATAGAGAGGACCAAAAAAAATCTTGTTACATCTTCCAATATGATCACAAAAAACACAAACATGGGTGCACATCAACCCAAGTTGATAACAAGGAAACACGTAGATGAAACATGTAGCACAATACCAGTTGTCCCAAAAACACACTTGTAACTAAATTTACTCAATGCAATTCTCAAAAAGATTGGTTAGGACCCAAATGCATCTTAAGACAACATCATATGGTGGATTATATCCCATAGGATATGGAACAAGAAAGATAACTAGCCCTATCAGTCAAATATCCACAAATCAATGCAGAACCAAAGAGATCAACCACTGATGTGTGGATTACAAGGAGATGTTCCATGAACATCCAAAAAAAATTCTAGATACTTCTTTCACACATTCATTCTACAACTAGCCACTACAAACCAAATTACAGTAGAACACTTCATCTTAGCAGTAAAAATACACAACTAAGAAATGGAACATTAACATACCAACTTTTGGCACACTTGATTACATGAAATTTGAATTGATGAGATTTCCACCAAACTGTAGGATTAGAAACATCACTATAGAGAAATGTGGAGCATTTTTTAGATCATTCTAGATAACCAAGAAAAGTACCAATACACTATAAGTACGAGAGGTCTCTTCAATAACATTGGTGACCTAACAAGATGTGAGTGCAACATCCACAAAATAGGAAAACTAAATCCTAAATTGCAAGACCATATCTTCAAAGGAAAAATAATGTAGAGCATTCTCCCAAACAATCTTAAACACAATTCCTATAACAAAAGCTTTTATCAACATGTAGAGACTAGAACATCCTTGCAACAACACATGCTTCTTTAGGAACAATAGGTGACATCATACTACATACTAGAGATCATCAACATCTTTTAGACATCAACATTAATCTTAATGCTTCTAATCCTCTCATTAATATATATGCTCATGATATCATCTCTTTTGGCAACAACCATACACAATAGAACTCTATTTGTCATTAAATAGGCATGATATCCAACCATGAACATCAGTAGCTCATTCAAACAAGGTATGACTATATCCAACCATGAATATCAAAACCTCCACTATTAGCACAACATCAATGACAACCCTAAAAAGGTGTTGAAATTAATTACAACAAATATGAAACATTTGCAACAATCTTCCCAAGTGTTCACATCAATGACAACCAATTCCAACGATCTCCCCCTTTGGCATTGATGGAAACACACACATACACATTCTTCCCATTTGTAATGAAGGAAAAAGGGAAAAAAGATCCCCATTTAAACCATCAACATATTCTCCCTCTTTGGCCAACAACACTTCTTCTTCAAACTACTATACATACTCCCCTATCACTACCAACCAAATAACTACCTGCTCCCTCTAAGAGGTAACACACATCAATTTAGGACAAAGGGATATGACATGAATTTCTCCCCCTAGATAGATGCACCATCTATGCATCTACTTAGAAAGAGGAGGGGAAATAACCCCTAAATTAGGCCAAAGATACTCAAATATATCTTTGAAAGTACCTTAGTGAAGATGTCTACAATTTGATCATTAGTAGGCACATACTCAAATATGACTTCTTGTTATATAGCCTTCTCCCTTAGAAAGTGATACCAGATAGAAATGAGTTTGGTCCTTGAATGCATCACCAAATTCTTAGAAATTATAATAGCACTAGTATTATCACACAATATGGGAATGGGTTCATCATATACCACCTAAGTTATATCCTTAAAATTTTGCTTCATCCAAAGAACCTAGGTGCAACAAGATGCTAGAAAAATATACTCAACTTCTATTGTGGATAAGGAGACTAAGTCCTCCTTCTTACTGAACCAAGAGACCAATATGTTTCCTACAAAAAATTCACTTCCACCGGTTCTTCTCTGATCATCCATACATACTACCCAATTAGCATCACTATAAACACTCAAAGAAAAATTATTTGTTTTATACCACAGACCATATTCCATAGTTTTCTTCAAATATATGAATATTCTTTTCACTACTTTCTCATGAGTTTTCTTAGGATTAGCTTGATATTTGGAAACCAAACACACTGGATGCTTAATATCAGGTCTAGAAGTAGTCAAGTACAATAATCCTCTAATCATAGACCTATAAAGAGTCCAATTAAACCTCAGGTGATTAATTATTCTTGCTCAAGTGACAACTAGTGACCATAGGAGTATAGTTCGCTAGTTCATAATCCTCCATACAAAACTTCTTCAACATCTCATTAACATACTTAACCTATGAAAAAAAGATACCATCATCTAGTTGCATAATTTGAAACCCAAGGAATAAGAAAACTCACTGATCATAGACATCTCAAATTCTTTTTGCATCTCGTCTGCAAACTTCTTACACACATAATCATCTCCACCAAAGATGATGTCATCAACATATACAACCACAATCAAAGTCTTTTATTCTTGTGTGTTAATGTAAAGATTACTATTTGCATTACCTATCTTGAAACCTTGTTGAAGTAAGTAATTATCCAACTAAGCATACCAAGCTCTAGGAGCTTTCTTGATTTTGTTCACCATATTCAGATCTTCTAATAAATGGAAAATATTTGGTTTCTTAATATATACATTTTCCTCTAAATGACCATTCAAGAAGGTTGAATTGACATCCATATGATACAATTTTAAATTCTCGTGAGTAGAAAAAGAAAGAAACATATTTATTAGCTCCATTCGATCTACCAAGGCCAAATTCTGCTCAAAATCAATACTTGCATCTTGTGAATAATTGTTACATTACCACATTTGATTTGTTCCTTACAAATTTACCATCTTCATTCCGCTTATTCTGAAACAACCACTTTGTTCCTATCACATTCTTATCAATTGGTCTAGGAACCAAATCCCATGTCTATTTTTTTCAACCTGATTCAGTTCCTCTTCCATTTCCTTTATCCAAGCATCATTTTTACTAGCATCAAAAAGGTTTTTGGGCTCTAATTTTGATAGTAAACACAAATTCACTTGCTCACTTGATTTTGCATACCTTCTCTTGGTTAGAACACCTTCATTATCATCTCCAATGATCTGATCTATAGAATTATTCTTCTTAACATACTTTGCTAGACTCTTAGGAACCTTTTTTTATTCTTGTTTCTTCTCTTCTTTCTCTCTTTCTCCTACTACCTCAAGGTAGGGAGGCACATCAGATCTACAAACCTCTTGTTCTTGTAATATCTGACACAAGTATTCATCTACCTTAACATTTGTGCTTTCAATCATCTTTCTCAATCCTTTTTTGTAGCATCAATAGGCCTTGCTTCTAGTTGAGTAACCAAGAAATATCCCTTCATCACAACTTGAAGAAAACTTTCCAAGTTATTCTTCATCTCCTTTCCAAAATATTCTAAAGTATCTAGTAGTGGGAGGTCTTCCATACCACAACTCATAAGATGTGGGTCATCCCACAATAATGGGTTACACCTTTTGGCCAAACTTGACATTGAAAGCAACATTTTTCAAGAAAGACATTCACTTTCTAACACCTATAGTAGGTGAAAACTTTTAGAAATTTGAAGATGATCCAAAATAGTGATTTGTGAGATTTTTCCTATATATTTTAAATGTATTTACAAAAAAAAAAAGTGTTTTTTTTTTGCATCTCCTTTGATAACTAGTTTTTAATAGTAAACAACATTTTTGAAAAGTGATGTGTACTTTCAATTGCATAACTTTTTTAATACAAACAATAAAATTATGATTCTTTTGAATTTAGGTTGGTAACACTAATATCTAGTGCTTCCATTTCATTTCATAACATTTTATTGAATATTTTTCTTTTAATTAAATTTTGAAGTCAAACTAATTATAATTTACACATAGGTGCACTTTCAATCACACAACTGTTTTTGTATGTATTGAAATTCAATTTTATTTTTTTGTTTGAATAAGTACATAAATATCTACTATGTGCATATTTTTCAAAAAAAAAAAGCCAGTAATTTACTATTTTTTCACAATAGTTTTTCACCGAACTTGATGTTATTGAATGAAAAAACTATGTTTAGTAAAATTAAAAAGTAAAAGAAAAATATATCAAATTTATAGTTGTTGAGAAGCTCATTTCAAAGACTATAGTTCTCCAACTTGATTCATCTATTTAACTCCATTTTCACCTCTAAATCGGGCTTTGAAAGTCAAAAAAATGCATTAATTTTGCAATTAAAGGAGAAAAAAAAAGGTGTTCATTTGAATCCCCTTTATATGCCACAAGTGTTCATTAGAATGGGGTGTTCATTCAAAGGGGGGGTTCATTAGAAGGGGGGTTCATTCAAACCCCCTTCATTAGAAGGGGTAAGACATTTTAATTTTTTTGATGGGAATTTCTAATTTTTCTTCATGCAAAAAATTGTAACCAACTATTGTGGGTTTACCTAGGTGTTAGTGTTATTGACACTCAACTTTACTGTATTAAGCAAGTAGACAACAATGTGAATTGCTTCCTTCCAATAGATATCAGGCAGATCAACAACTTTCATCATAGCCCTAGCCATCTCATGGATAGTCCTATTCTTCCTTTCCACTACCCCATTATACTAAGGGGTCCTAGGAGTAGACAAATTTCTCCTAATACCATGATCTTCACAAAAAAATTCAAACTCATTTGAAGTAAATTCATCTCCTCTATCTAATCTTAAGCATTTGATCATAGCATCCATTTCATTCTAAACTTTTTGTTTGAAAATTTTATACTTATCTAAAGATTCTCATTTTTATCTTAGAAATGTAGCCCAAGTCATTTTAAAGTAATCATCTATAACCAACATGAAATACTTTTCACCTTCTTGACTCCTTGCTCTTGTAAGTCCACATAGTTTTGTGTGAATCAACTCCAATGGAATTGTAGTAGAGAACTCCTTACTCTTGAAACTTGTCTTTGTTTGCTTTCCCATTTAACATTCCTTGCATAATGTGTTTCTAGGCTTAGATATCTTAGGCATATATCGCACTACATGAGTAGGATTGAAGTAATTACCATATTTTCCAAATTTTATATACATGTATATATCTCTTGTTCCACAACCAACACTCAAGATTGAGCCAATAAGTGATTCTTCCATTTTTCTCATTTTAAATTAAATTTCATTTTCCTAGTTCCTTTGCAGAAGCTAATCTTCCCTAGATATTGGCTTCGATGAGAACCAGCGAACAGAATAACACTCTACAAAATATATTTTGACTAAAAAATATGGAACTCTTACATCAGGATCTCAAATCCTCAGAGCTCTATGTTCTATCCTGGAAATTCTGGAGCTTACAAAAAATTACTGGATTCCCCTTTAAGCATCTGACTTCTCTTTCCCAAAAAAATTCCTCAAAAATCAGAAACTAACCCATAAATATTGCTGTCCAAAAACAACGATGAATATGGTTACGGCGGCGGTTTGGCACCAAAATTACAATTTCATTCAAATTTAAATTCACGACTAAAATAAATTACATTTCTAAAATATGCACCAACTTCATTAGCCATAACTGTCAGGCGTCAATCTTCAATGATAATACCTTTTAGAAAAGCTCTCAGATGATGTTCAAAATGCCTATGGTTAACTACTTTGGGATTTTCGCAAATTTTCGGGTCCATCCAGAACCGTTTAGTGCCTCAAACTAGACTAGGAAGGTTTTTAAGGGCGAAACGCAGAAACTGGAACTTGAATAACTTTCAAACAGTGAATGATCTTGACTTGATTATTTTCCAAAGTGCTTATTTTTCATCTTGAACCTTTCCATAAATTTATCTTCCCATTACATTAATTCACACCTAAAAAAAGGCTGAGTTGAGCAAAACATAGAAGCGGTTTTGAAAGTTGGAAACTCTTATTCGACAAAAGGGTATCCAAAATGCAAAACATCTACAAAAGAAAGCAAACAAAGAACAAAAATGGAAATCATCTTTTTGGTGCAAGATTTCCTCACACCCTGGATGCTCTACATCACTTCCTAATCTCACATCCTTTCGAATGAAATGTAAGATTATATCCTTTTTCACATCTAACTAACACTAAGAAGATTATGCTTTATTTCTTTGACATCAAGAACATCCTCAGTTATGTTCTTTCCATCAATTGTTATAACACCCTTTCCATAAATTTGTGCTTACTCATCATCACCAAACTTAACAACTCCATGATTACATTTATTAAGAATGATGAACCTTCCCTTGTCACTAGTCATATTATTAGAGAAATCACTATGAATCACCCAATCATTTGGTTCCCTATTTGCATGAAAGGAAGTCCACATAACCATTGAAATTTAATGAACATTTTTAGCCTACAAAGTACCAAACTTATTACATTTTTCAATATCACCCTTTTTTCCTTTCACAACCATGAATAGGGTTTCATCATTTGAATCGTTATCCTCATCTTTTGAGGAACAATTGATTTCCTTGGAATAGAATACCCTTTACAACTTCTCTCTTTTGTTACTATCATCGATCCTTTATATAGAGATTTAGATGCAAAATGGAAAATCCTACTACAACTAAAACTCTTAAAAGGTAATTTACCTTTGTATTTGTTAGTGCCTTTTTTCAATTTTCTTACAAATTTTTCTTCAAGCTCATCAAATTCATCATTCAGATCTACATAGTCATCTTATGTCCTCTTACTAACTTTGAATGTTGCTTCCTTATTTGGAACATCTTTGTTGAACTCTATCATTTCAAAGGTTATGAGAGAACCAAACATTTCATCTACTGAATACTTATCCAAGTCCTTAGAATCTTCAATGGAAGAAGCCTTATGACTATAATCTTTAGGGAGAGATATTGGAACCTTCTTCATAATCTCATCTTCTTTCAACTCTCCACCAATACCTTTGATTCCAGTGATGACTTCATCTACCCAAATCATATAACAAGCAACATTTTCATCCTCTGTCATCCTCAGGGTCTGAAATATACTCTTGAATATTTGTATCTTGGGTTGATTAACTTTATTATCTTCTTCATAGATGTTACTAATTTTTCCCTAGAAATCCTTCGCAGAACTACAATTCATCACCTTTAAAAGTTCTGAATCAGCTAACCCACACAAGATAGCATTCTTAGTCTTGGCATTGTTCTCGTACAATCTAATCTTAGCTAGATCTATTGGAGGAGTAGGAGGAGAAATATAACCATCCTTGATAGATTTCCAAACACCAAACCTAAGAGGGTTTAAATGGTCTTCTGTTCTCAACTTCCAAAAGGTGTAATTTGTCCCATGAAACCTAGGACCTTTGTATGCTCCATCATGTGCCATCCTAGATCTTTCCTCATGTGGTTAAGTTTTTTTAAAGGAACTTGGATCTAATACCAATTAGTGAATATTCCCAGATACTTAGAGGGGGGTGAGTTAGTATCTATGAAAACTTAAGACCTCTAGATCTTAAACCCTTCAGGAATATGCAAATACAAGCCTTTAACAAAAGAAAAAAATTATACACAAATCATCAATACTTAATCAAATAAAAAAAATGAAAGATAAGGAAATGAACACACATGCATAAGATAACACCAGATTCATGTGGAAAACCCAAGAAAGGAAAAAAAAATGGAGCTAAATCTCTCACTATAGGAAACTCATTGCTTACAAAATATTACAATG
The DNA here is from genome assembly GCA_007258455.2 of Sequoia sempervirens. Classification (NCBI taxonomy): domain Eukaryota; kingdom Viridiplantae; phylum Streptophyta; class Pinopsida; order Cupressales; family Cupressaceae; genus Sequoia; species Sequoia sempervirens. The sequence continues at coordinate 3,121 of VDFB02326208.1, read as the reverse complement.
TTGTTTAAGGCTTGATGCCTATGGAATTGCAAGCTAAGGTGCACAACCCCGAGATAAGATACAAATTACAAGGACCCATTGAAGATACTCACAATCTGATCGAAATATACTTGAAAATATAAAATAACATGTATCAACAATACACTCAGTTGACTGAGGTGTTAAAGCATATTTGAGTCTTGTTTTTCACAACTTCAACAATCTATACTCACATCACCACACACTCACACATCTTTTTACTTGAAATTTTATTTCCTTTATATCTTCTAAAAGATCTTAAAACATCAATTAGGTTGGCCAAAATAGAATACATACAATGATCTCAACAAGTTGACAACAAAAACATAATGGGATCCTATCCAAAAGATAAAGAGGACCAAAAAAATATTATTACATCTTCCAATATGATCCCAAATAAAACACATGCTGGTGCACATCAACCCATGTCGACTACAAGAAAACATGTAGATTTGACTTGTATTCTATGAAAACTTTACTTGATAAATAACATAATTACAAACAACATTAAAACAAGTTACGCAGTGCATCATGTTCCTGTTGGCTAGCAAAGAGCTTTTAGGGTGGCAGCGAAAGGGTTAATATGGTTGAAGATATGTAAAAGTAAGTGTTGGAGTTTTGTATTGAATGCAGAAAATAAGTGTCACATAGTGGCAAGTACTTGCCTTTGTATTATTGTAAATAGAGTTTAGTAGAGTTGAAATAAAATGTATGTAGGTTTAAATAAGGTGAATAAAATTAAAAGTATTTTTTGTTAATTATTATATTTTAGTTTTTTCATTTGTTTTGGTTGTTTACTAATGATGATTGTTTATTCAGCATTAGGCATGCAAAAACTAATTGATTATCATTATAAATGTTTTTATAATATGATATAACATTACTAAAAAGTTATACAAACATTGAAAATTAATTTGAGAGTCTATAAATATTGTGATCCAATTCATATTCAACGAAAATATGTCGAAACAAGAATGAATGGAATGGAAGAGTATTTGATTTGAAAAGCCAAATATAAAGGGTAGAGTTTACTTTTGATTACTAGAACTTGTTGGAACAATTGTGTAGTAAAATTTTGCAAATATGATACTAAACATTTGTAATTAATTCATAGTATTACTAATTGTTCATAAATGAATTTAATTACTTTGTAAGCTAGATTCAAATTATTACTTGTAAAAAACTAGTTACTTATGTAAGATAACATTTAACTAATTTCTTGATAATGAATCTAATTACTTAATAATATAAATTCAAACATTTGCTAAGATAAAATTTCACCAATTGGTTTAAAAGGAATCTAATTACTTTTGTATTAATACTAGATTACTTTAGAGAGAACATTAAAAAAATAGTAAGGTAATAGTAATTACTATAACTAGTAAATGAGCATTTCCTTTGGTAAAATAATTTAGACCATGGCTAAATATTAGATGCATTTTCAAATTAGAAAATTAATTAAGTAGTAGAAGGAAACTAATTATTTAAATTAAATAAAATCAACTTATTGTTAAAAAATATACTAATTACGACTAAATAATTTAGAAAATAAGTGCTCAGTACTTTGCAAAAATATCTTAATTAATATCAATTTTCTTTTGAATATAAATCAAGTCATTCCTAATACTAATTACTATAATTAGTAAATGAACATTGTTTTTGGTAAAATAATTTAGACCATGGTCAAATATTAGATTTATTTTGAAATTAGAAAATTAATTAAGTAGTGGTAGAAAACTAATTACTTATATTAACTAAATTAACTACTTCTTTGAAAATATACTAACTAGTACTAAATAATTTAGAAAATAAGTGCATGTTAGTTTGCAAAAATGTTTTAAATAATACCAATTTTCTTCTAAATATAAATTGAATCATTACTAATTATTTAGGAAAATAAGTTATAAGTTGAAATTTTTTGTAAATAGGTACAAATTTTAGTTTGTGTAACACCCGTCGTTACGAACCCCAAAGGACAATAACACAATAATTACAACACAATTTTTTTTAAAGTAACCATAACATACATGTAATACATTAAGTCAGTGGCATGAATTTCATTTAAATAGATTCATTAACACATACATCCCTTGGGGTACACGAAGAGTCATTACTTGACTTAGATCCATACAACATCAATAAAGAATAGAATCCAAGATATAAAGTAAAAAATAACAAATATAACACATGAAAATTCATTGATAAAAAGCCATCTGCACATAAATACAACATATGCATGATTAACATAACACATTGAAAACCAATTGCCATGGCTAATATTACATTACAATACAATGTTCAAGAAGTACAATGATACAAAAGTGTTTCCAATCATGAACGGAAACCATACAACAAGATAACATGATGCACAATATCATAACTGGTTCCAAGATAAATACAATTCTGGAGTTGCCACAACAGCACCAATCCACACCTCTCGATCCTCGACTGGGGACCCAATGGGGTGCTTGGCACGTTCCACCCGACCATGTGAGTCTGAAGACCCACCCCCCGTGCTAGGAGCTAACAAGAAAGAGACCTCAACCAAGAACATCCAACAGAGAACCACCAGACTCAACGTCATACAAAAGTATCATAACACTCAGAAATTACAATGACACAATCCAACCACATCCAAGAGTCAAAAAAAACTCATCATATAACTCAAAGCAATGACCAGTAAACAAGTAATCCAAAGGAAGATCATAAAACACTTCCAAATCAAGCTGAATTAATAAACATATCACAATTCTGAATCGCAATGATACAATACAATAACATCATATCACAGTACCATAAGAGTACAAGGTCAAAACCCAAACATCCACAAGATTTATACAAGACCACAGAATACACCATAGATAAAATAGGGTAAAATCATTAATCATTTCAAACAATTATGTTTCATCAATTCAAGACAAAGGACCACTTCCAGAGGATTTCCAAAGAAGCAACATAATAAGGAGTGTTAGAGGAGAGTGTCATCGCATGGCTTAACATGGATTCTCTAGACTACCTATCGCAAGGTGCCGCCTCCGTCTACTGACGAATTATCCAAACAATCCGAGCGCTAGGAGCCGCCTCCATCTATGGTTATCCAGAC
>VDFB02326207.1:0-14995 GCA_007258455.2 Sequoia sempervirens | reverse complement strand
TGAGGCATATTTTGCAACACACCTAAGTTGGCATCTTTGAGTTAACACCTTTTTCATGAGAAGATATTTACAAGGCTGAGTTAAGTGGGCCCATTCTTGGGTGCCAACTTTGAGGAGAAGCTTGGAAGATATTTTCTTGACTAACAATCAATTAGGAGTTCAATTTAGGGTGCCTAAATTGAGGAGACATTGGTTTTGACTTCATGTTACATGATGAAACTCTACTTGTACAAAATAAGTGTAAGATTTTTAGAGGAGCTTTGTGCTCTTGTAATTGAAAGCCCTTTGGTGTTTACAATGCTCATTATTGTCTATTAATTTTAGCAAGTTGAAGAGAGTTTGATCAAAGTTTATTGTAGGTTGTGAAGAAGAATTATTGAAGGCAAAGGAAGCATACCAGTCAAGGATTGATACAATATTATTGTAATCTTGTTCTAAGGTTAAATAATACAAGCACTATTGATTTTGGTGGTGGATTTTTTTCCCGAAAGGGTTTCTCCATGTATATGTTGTGTCACTTCTATCTTCTTGTCTCATTCTTCTACAATCTTCCATCTCTTTCTACAATTGGTAAAATTGATCTAAACAAATAATCATACACAAAGAATTGTTAACAAAGAACACTTAGTTAGATCTACAATCTCATAGTTTTACAAGTTTTAAGCTACATAATTACCTCCACTTTTTAATAGGACAGATGGTGTAGGAGTAGCATTTTAACTAGATTGTCTAACTTTCTTTTCATTTCAGAGTTGAACAAGTTTCCTTGCTAGTCGTCCTTGGAGAGCATTAATTACCATGGTCTTATTGGATGGTATAGTAGATTGGGATGTAGTGGATTGGAATGGATTAATGGAAGGTTGACTAGTATAGGATGTAGAGTCTTGGTATGGATTAATGAATGGTGGAATAGGATAGGATGTGGTTTCTTGGAATGGATTAGTTAATAATGGACTAGAATAGGACGTGGAGGCTTGGAAGAGATCAGTGGAAAGTTGGTTTCCCTTGTCAAGGTTAGGATAAGGGCAATAAGTGGACGTTTGTTGTGGATTAATGGCATGGATTGTGCTAAGGGACTCTTGATAGTGAGGGTGGATGGATGGAGGACTAGGGTTTATGAATTGTTGGTAAGAGGGATAAATGGGTGGTTGACTATGGGTTGTGGGTGATTGGGATAGAGAATTAATCCAATGTCTCTTGAATTCTATGGCTTGTTGGGCTTGAACATTACAAATTAATTGGTATTCAACTTGACTAGCAAGCATATCAAGGTGAATTGAAGATATAGTGGTGAGGTGAAGTTTAGAAAATGAGAATGCAAAGGTATGACTTAAGCCTAAGGTATGCAACCTAAACTATGTTTTTGGGTTTTTTTGGTATTTTGAGGATAAAAGATGTGTAATGTATGCAACAAGACTAAAAGAGGTAATGGTAATGTTGGATGTTATGAAGTCTAAAATGGAGAAAAATGTTCTTTTAGGTCTAAAATGTTGTGGTATGAAGGATGCAAATGACTAAAAGGTGATGGATACCTATAATCAACTTGAGGGCTTAAACACTTTTGAAAGATGTAAGAATAGGATTACTAACTATCCAAGGGTAAACCAATGTTTCAACTAGGATTGTCAAATGGCCTTTTTCTAGGACAAGTGAAAAAAGTGACAAGGTGAGTTTCCCAACTAGACTTGTGAGTAGGAAATTATCACCAAAATGACAAAGGACAATGTTAAAAAGTGACTTGTTCAAATGACAATCTTTTTTTGAAGCAATGATGTGTGCCAAGGTATAGAGAGTTCTATCCTAAAATCCACAAGGTGTCAAGCCTAAAATTCTGAAAAAGGAAGCCTAATGTGATGTTGGGATATGCAAGTAATGAGGATGCTAAGGTACCTAAAATGGTGACCTAATAATGAAATGGTGATATGCAAGTTGAATGGAGCAAGTTTATGGTTTTAAATAGGAATCATATCAAGAAGTTGGTTTGAAAATGGATCTCAAGATTTTTACCTAATTTTGGCAAGAGTTTGACTTGATTTTGATTTTTTTGTTTGAAAATGATGCTTGGTCTAAAGTTGTGAAGTGTTGCAATTGTAAGGTTTGTTTGCTTGTTTGTTTGAATACACACACATAAAGCACAAGAAAACATAATGTTTTTTGAGTTTGATATTGAAAAACACTTTGAAAATACTTTGCACAACCTAGGTTTCTCAAGAGATACCACTCGCTAGATCCCCACTCAGATTTCTCCAACCACTTAAACAAGGTAGACAACTAGAGACTTGGTGGAACTGGATCCTCCTTACACGACACTCACTTCTCGGGCTCATCAAGTCTCAATTCCTCAAAGAGGAATTTTTGCCTCTACACATGCTCAGTGAAGACGTGGGACAGCTTCAGAATGACCATTCCTACGCTAGCAAGTGAAAATGGATTTGGGCCACTATAACAAAGGTTCTTAGTGAATACTCAGGGACATGACACCTCGTGAGCATCTAACAAGCCACTTAAGGCCTTAATCATTCTGCTAAGGGCTCTTATACATTTTACGATAGGTACTCTATTTTGAGTGGCACTGCATGGCTAAGGCCTACATACCATGAGGACTTGATGGTTTAGTCTTATCCTTTATATACTAGGCCAAGTGAAAAAACCAATTGGAGTCATTCCCTCTTTCGAGGCAGGCCCCTCTAAAGGTAACAAAAGAAAGACAAGGATACTATTTTTGATCATCCAAGATCCCACAAAGTGCAAGGAGAGAGCATACACAACACCTTAGCCTCCCACTCGCATAAAGTTTATTTTAATTCCAAAATCCAAATGTGGGGGTGGTTGTACAAAATGTCTAAAGGTGTTTCTGATTCTCAAGATCGTCAAATGGCACAAAAGAAGTGCATACACACCTAGAAACAAAATGCAAACTACAAGACAACACAAACACTGGTAAATTTTAAACCCACTTATGATGTCAACTCAAACACTCAAGTTATTTTTAGGCCCATTAATCATTCTATGCAGAAAAAGAACTCAAGATAAAACAAACTAAAGCAAGAGCCCTGCAAAGCACAATTAGTAGTTTTGACTACCAATCTTTGACAAACGAGAGTTGAGGTTTTAAATTTCAAATCTTGAACACTCGAACCTACAATAAAGAAGTCAAAGATGAGCCATGAAACTAAAATTAAACTAAAAAATGAAAAGGACATTAATCTAATTAACAAAATTAAAGTTTAATCGAAACCTAACTAAGTTAATCCCAAAAATTTAGCTAATTAAGGCTATCTAAACTAAAATTGATCTAAATATTAAACTGACAAAATTAATCTAGGTCAAAGTTAACTATTAAAGTTAAGTTGAGCTATCATTAGTTTAAAGTAAAAAGAAATTTATTTAATCTAAATCAGTCAAATTTTAAACTAAATTTAGTCTTAATCTAAATTAATCTAATAAGAATCAAAACTAAAATTAAGAAAAATAATCTAAAAAGCTAGAAATCTAAAAAGTCTAAAACTAATCTAAATTTAAAAATCTGAAAAAAAAAAATCTAATCTAAGTTTCTAAAATCTAATTAAAGTGAATTAAAAATCTAATCTAATTAAAAAATAAAAATCTAAAATCTAATTAAAGGTCTAATTAAAAATCTAGTTAAAAATTTAAACTCTAAAATCTAATTAAAGATCTAATTAAAAATGTAATTTGAATTTAAAATCTAATTAAAAAATTAAACTCTAAAATCTAATTACAGATCTAATTAAAAATCTCATCTAAATTTAAAATTTAAATTTAAATTGGAAAAATCAGAGGCTAAATCTAAATATAATTTAGAATCTAGATCTTTGACTAAATATATGTTGTTTGCCCATTACAATTCAGACACATTTTTCCCTTTTACCGTTTTTCTCGACAAGGTCAATCAGAAGCACAAAAGAGTTGATGGATGGCTAAACACTGGTCGTTCATTTTCCTAGCGGACTGACATGAGATTTGTGTGGGTTGTAGACAAGCGGATCAAACACATCCCATCGCTAACGTGGATCGTCTTCCCTTCCAAATCCCCTCTATTTTCACTTTGCCACTTCAAAATTATTGACAGCCGACTCCAGCCGCTCATAGCCGACCAAGTGTCGTTCTCAGCTCAAGTAGCTAAAAAGTTGAAGTGAGGGCCAACATTCAATCAGAATCAACATAAACCCAACAAAGTCGTCCAAAAGTTGGAAGTAGCGTGACTTGTGAGAAGAAGATAGAGTTGCCTGTTGACGCTATGTAAACACTTTCGTGATGCCAACACAAATTTCATTTGTCTAGATTTGAAAATGAAGCAAAACTTGAAGTTTTAGAAGCCTTCGAGCAAATGCAATTGGCTGGTTTGAAGATAAATTTTACAGCTTTCACCAACATTCCCTCTTGCACATAAGATAGGTATGGAATGTTTGACAAGGGTGTCACCAACATTCCCTCTACTTGCACATAAGATCTGTGGACTTTTTCCAAACACCACTTTCAGATCGACTAGTTCAAAAAAGGAAATCCCAACAGCATATTCAATGCAATCACATGTCTATCCTATAGTTCATTAAACATACGCAATCACAACCACCATATTCACTGCAATCACATGTTCAAGCTATGACTAACAGATCGAACATGTGGTGATCGTAATAGGCTAGTGGGTAAAATGGCCCCAACGTCCATTCTAAACTTAGCATTTTTCCACTTTAGCGGGTAGTCTGCTGTCGACCACAACCTCTGGAGGATACGTATGTGCCCACCATCTAATCAAGGATGAGTCTAGTTTATGGCCCTATTTAATGGTTATGTAGAGGAAGGATGATGATAGAATGAAATTGACTGTAACAGAGCTTTGAGGTTTAATGAGGAACCAAGAATGTCACCAACTGGCCGCCAGTAGGATCTCCATATGATGACTGATGAAGACGTTGCCGCCCGAGAGATAAGTTCACGTATTTGTATTGTTTTCCTATCAACTTATTAATATGGCCACAGATATGTGATTTGCAGTATCATAGTACCATAAAATTATTAACTCCATCAGAAATATAGCCAATTATCTAATATAGTACTACGCTAGACAACCATAGATAACACAATATTATAGTATGGTCCTCTAAATATGGCCACAAATGCGTGAACTTATCTATGAAAATTTGTAAATGATATATGGTCAAAACCTAGGAAAACGATACCAGGAAACGATTTTAAAAAATGGCCACATATACGTGAACTAGTCATTAGACGACATTATACGACAATATATGGGAGGAGCAGTCCTTTGAGGTTGCAGAGGCATTGGATTTCGAGGGATTTGAAGGGGATAGCCGCTTAGATTTGATGATTTCCAATAATAAAGGTAAAACTTCTTGTATTGAGAATTCTTCGAATGATGGCAACAATATTCGCAACAATAGCAATAAAACGGGTAGTCGTGGGGTTGAATTTTAGGATAACAAGGGTAAAAATGGCACAAATGGGGGACTATATTTATGATGTAGACCAAGTTAAAAAGCGAAAACCCAGCATCAAAAATGTCTATTATAGAAGAAACTAAAAAACATCCATCCAAATTTCTTACAATAGCAGCACAACAATGCATGAAAAAATGGAAAATCTGATTCACATTATTATCCCAAATATTGCAAAAGAGAAGACCAATTCATGTTAGAATTCATTGCAAAAACTTTCCTTTAACTAGATCATTCACATTAGGTTCACCAAATGTATTAGAGAAAAAAAATTCAAGTTAAGTGCAAGTAGCATAATAACTTAAACCCCTAACAACAATAGAGCACAAAGGAAACTAGAAGCAAATAACTATGAAACAAAGTCACCTGATCTTGAAGCCTCCGTTGATTGACCTCCATTGGCCTTCTCCATCTTGTTGCAAATCATATGATTGCCCTTAGATTGAAGTGCAACTATAACCTATACCTAAGACAAGCAAGATATTGAAGTATTGTATGCTCAAGTACTCAAGTTCTTAAGCATGCTGAAAATAACTCTATGTCTAAAATGACTTGAGAGAGCCTTTTAAAGAATGCCAAATTGAGAATGGATGGCCAGGATTAAAAGTTTACAAAAACCTAAGATCAAAGGCTAGGATTCAATGTGATGAGGAGCATTACGATTAGGGCAACATTAGGTCAAAGTTAGGGAAAGCTTTGAAATGAAGGGTTGAGATTTAATTGAAAGCAATTGAATCAATGGTGGAGAAAAAGACATAGTTGGAAAATCAAACAATAGTAGCAATTATTTGATTTATGGAGGAAAGTTGACTTATGAATTAAATAACGGTTTAATTCATAAATGTGAATAAGACAAAAGGAAATAAATAATTGTTTTAATTATTTACTTGTGGGATGAAAAGTGGGTTAAATGGATAATTTTATTTCATTGAAGGATAAATGATAATGTTATTAAATAATTAATGGTAAATTTTAGAAATTTATTTAATTAGTGGAGGGAATAAGGATTAATTAGTGACGTATTTAAATAAATAAATGGAGGAGTAATTAGAAACCATGACATTAGAACACAATTAAATGATTTAATTACGTAAGGAGGACGTTTGGCATAGAAAAATGCAGCTTGGGGGCCTAGGTCATTTTTATGTTTCTACACTTTATATTATTTGTGTGTCACATAATGAACTCTACCTACTAATGGCGTTAATATTCTCTCCTCTGGCACAATCTCAACTTGAGCATGGGCTCCAACTTGCAATTAATAAAATCATAAATGTGGCAGCCTCCATGCCTCTATTCATAGCTCCTATGCTCTCCACTGTTGCACTCAGCCTTTTCCAATCTCCCCTACCTAGCACCCCTTCAAATCTTCCTTATACAGTCCCTTATATGCTATTAATTTTTGCAATTTAAAAGTTAAATAAAATGGGCATAGCAACCCCTCACCATCCCCTTCTATGCACAACCCTTCAAAATAAATCTGCATTTTATTAACTTTGGCCCTCTTTTCTTGTCATGCCTCCCTTAGTCTTCCTTGCAATTTCATTTCCATATGATAATTTTTTTTCTTCTTTATAACTTTCATCTCCCCTTTGTTTCTTGATCTTCTATCTTTACTTTTTTATTCTTTCAAAATGTGTTGTGCCCTTCTGTATCCTCCAATCTGTTTTTAAACATTGGTATTTAAATCTATTTTTTTTATAAATTGGATTGCATGTTCAATTTCATCATTTATCCAAATTGAGCAAAATGGTAACTAATGAATAAAAAATTGCACAATATAATTGAATTTAAAATGGAAATTGAACTGAGATATTGACATCACTTCAACTTGCACTCCGACTATAGATCCAAAATTTAGCCTAGGTGCTCTTGCATCATTGTGTTGGTACCTGTGAGTAAGATACCAATGATGTTGAAAAGCATCTTTAAGAATCAATTATCGATAGAGGAAAGATAGTCCATATTCTTGGTAGCAATCAAGTCTCATGACAAATGTAACAAAATTAAAAAAAACAAAAAAAACAAATCAAACAAAGAATATGTGTATGATAATACAACTAAGACTAATTAGAAGAGACCACGATTACAACTAGATTAAGTTTTCCTTCATTGAAAGTAAATTTCAACATGAGAGCATTGATGTGCAAATTAACAAATTACAATCTTGTTCTTAGAAAATTGTCTAAAAAAGAAAGAGATTTTGAAATTTAAACTCAAAAGAACACACAGTGAGTGTAATCATATCCAAAGAGCAAGATTGTTGATAATGAACATAACTTTTTCCAAAAAAATGAGAACTGTTAAAAATGAATTGGTTCTATCCTATAATGATAGATTTAATGTATCAATTATATTAGTTTGAAGTTTTTAGATTTGATCATATAAGCATTTTGCTATCAACGTTTTGGATCACACTACATGATTCATCATGACAATTATCTTCTTTTGCTATGTACATCTTGATGATAGATCATGAAGTATGAAAAGTGCATACAAAATCAAATCCAAAAACTTCAAGCTAATACTATGACCTATGGAAATTATGTCTTTAATATGAATTATAATGAGCTATTATACCAAATAAATCAAACAAAATATTATGCTATACATTCAGAACATCTCCATCAAGTATTAAATCATACAATCTCTGTAAACAAGGATACACTTTATCCCTTGCATATTCAAACTTGTAGAAATAATGATAAAAATGTACAATAGAAGTAGTGCATATATAATCTATAACAATAATAAAGTAAATAGAAAGCAAAAGACAATTTGTAATATATTCATCTGAAAAACCCTTTCAAATAAAAAAGTCAACGCAGTAATATTTTTCATTATTAAAACAATTCATATGCTCCTTAATATAAAGACAAACCTCTCATACTTCAGCTTTAAAACATGTGTAAATATAAATAAACAAATTGAAAGTGATTTTACACATTACATATACACATGAATACTTTGGAACAAGAAAAAAAATAATAACACTCCAAAAAATTTAAGAAAAAAAACAAAAATTGCAAAACAATTATTTATGCAATGAAAATAACAGATTCTAATCTATTCTTTTAGCTTCTGCGAAGATTGATTAACATATAGGATTCGGCGTGCCAATCAACTCATAAATTAAGAATATATATCTTAATCACCCCTATTTTAAACTAACCAACTCCAAGTTGACCTTCTTTCCCTACCATTCTCTCATTTACCTGTCACAATTGCTTGATAACAATTCTTGGGTTCTAATCCACGAAATACCCACCCTCAGATTTCTAGATATAATTTGATAACAGTTCTTTCTGATATTGCAGTAAACAAGGTTGAAAAAGATTGCTGAGACAAAGTTTCTCAGGTTTGTTTGGCAATCCCTGTATCTTCATTATTAAATTCTTGTCAATAGGGTTTTGTAGATATCAATGGATCTTCAACAAACCAGTACATCACTGCTATTCACTTTTCTTCCTTTCCTAGTGGCTCTCGTAGTAATAGCAGCCAAGAATGTTGGTAAAGGAAGAGTGAAAAGCTTCCTTCCTGGAAGCCTAGGCTTGCCTGTGATTGGCCAGACCCTTGAATATCTGAGTGCAAAATATCTAACAAAAGCAAGGACTGGGTTGAAGAGAAGGTTGCAAAATATGGCCCTATTTTCAAAACGTCCTTAATGGGTTGTCCCACAGTTGTCATTACTGGGCAAGCAGGGAACAAATTTCTCTTGCAGAATGACTACAACATTATCACCAACAAGAAACCCATCACAATAAGCAAGATTATGGGGAAGAAAAACTAGTCTGAACTCAGCGTAGAAGATCACAAGCCTAGAAATTTGTGGGCAGAATGGAATCAGTTATTCTAGAGCATTTTGCCAATTGTTGGGAAGGAAATGAGAGTATTACAGTGTGGCCATTGATGAAAAACGCTACCTTCAATGTTGCTAATGCTTGTAATCTGTTGTTTGGTTTGAAGGACAGTGAAGAGAGGGAGATATTGGGCAAGGAATTTAGTATAGCTGTGAAGGGCTTTCATTCTCTTCCCTTGGATTTCCCAGGGACTACTTTTAACAAGGCCTTAAAGGCTCGTTCTCGCATATATAAGCTTTTATCCTTACTATTGGAAGCTAGGAGGAAGGGAATACAGGGAGGAGAGGCCTCACCTTACCAAGACCTAATCTCATGCATGCTGACTATGAAGGATGAAAATAACAAGACTCTTACAGAGGAAGAGATCATCAACAATATGATAGTGGTCATGATAGCCGGCCATGACACTACCTCTGTTCTTCTCACACAACTCATAAGGATGTTAGCACTATACCCAAATATATACCAAAACATCCTTCAGGGTAATCTTTCCCCCCTCCAATCTGTTTTAATCTTATCAAACTGTCAGTCTTCTAATGTTCTGTGAGACTACCCTATTTGGTCTTGTTTCTCTGTGTTAATTTTTATGTGGAGCAGAGCATAAAGAGGTCCTGGCAGGGAAGCCACCAAATAAGCCCTTAAGATGGGAGGACATTCAAAAAATGAGATATACATGGAAGGTGGCCCTAGAAACACTGCGGATGGTACCTCCATTGTTTGGTGTTTTTAGAAAAGCAATTAAAGATGTAGAATATGAAAGTTATACAATTCCTAGAGGATGGCAAGTTCTTTCTTCTGTATCATAACAGTGTTTTTAATTATTGTTCATAAATAATTGGTATTTGAGATTAATATATCAAATTTTCATGTAAACAAGCGTTACATTGTGATTCTATACTCTTTTTATCTTTAACACACTTTAATATTATAAGATATTTCAGTTGCATTTTTAAATGAGATTCAGATATTTAATTTCTTTATTGGGCAGTTATTTTGTGTCACAAGTACACATTGGAGTCATTTTGATCCAGCTCATTTTGATGGGGTCATTCCTTCACATAATTTCATAGCATTTGGTGGAGGGCCTTGCATTTGTCCAGGGTATGATTTCACAAAGATTGGAGACTATAATATTTATACATCATTTAGTATCCAAGTACAAGTACAAGTGGTATGTGATAGTTAAAGATGAAAAAATAAATGGTAATCCTTTCCACGTTCCAGTTATGGGATTGCCACTCAAGCTCAAGGTAATAGAAATTGATTAGTTGTATATCGAATCCAAAAACTTCAAGTTAGTATTATGAATCATGAAAATTGTCTTCAATATCAATTATAATGAGTTATTATACCAAATGAATCAAACAAAATATTATACTATATATTGAGAACATCTCCATCAAGTATTAAATCAGACAATATCTGTAAACAAGGGATACACTTTTATCTCTTGTATTTTCAAACCTGTAGAAATAAAGAAGTTCGATAAAAATGAATAATAGAAGTAGTGCATATATAATCTATAACAATAACAGAGTAAATAGAAAGTAAAGACAATGTGTAATATATTTATCTGGAAACACAGTAATTTTTTCATTATCAAATTAATTCATATGCTTCTTAATATAAGGACAAATCTCTCTTACTTCAGCTTTAAGCATGTGTAAATATAAATAAACATATTGAAAATGATTTTACACATTACATGAATCATACAAAAGACAAACATGAATACTTTAAAACAAGAAAAAAAATACAATAACACTCCAATTTAAAAAATAAAAATAAAAAATTGCTAAACAATTATTTATCCAATGAAAATGACAGATTCTAATCTATTCTTTTAGCTTCTGCGAAGATTGCTGTACATATGGGAGTCGGCGTACCATCAACTCATAAATTAAAAACATATATCTTAATCACCCCTATATTAAACTAACCAACTCCAAGTTGACCTTCTTTCCCTACCATTCTCTCATTTACCTGTCTCAATTGCTTGATAACAAGTATTGGGTTCTAATCCATGAAATACCCACCCTCAGATTTCTAGTTATAATATGATGCAGTTCTTTCTGGTATTGCACTAAACTAGGTTGAAAAAGATTGCTGAGACAGTGTTCCTCAGGTTTGTTTGGTAATCCCTGTATCTTCAATTTTTAATTCCTCATTAGGGTTTTGTAGATATCAATGGATCTTCAACAAACCAGTACATCACTGCTATTCACTTTTCTTGCTTTCCTAGTGGCTCTCGTAGTAATAGTAGCCAAGAATGTTGGGAAAGGAAGAGTGAAAAGCTTCCCTCCTGGAAGCCTAGGCTTTCCTGTGATTGGCCAAACCCTTGAATATCTGAGTGCAAAAAAATCTAACAAAAGCAAGGAGTGGGTTGAAGATAAGGTTGCAAAATATGGCCCTATTTTCAAAACGTCCTTAATGGGTTGTCCCACAGTGATCATTACTGGCCAAGCAGGGAACAAATTCCTCTTGCAGAATGACTACAACATTATCACCAACAAGAAACCCATCACAATAAACAAGATTATGGGGAAGAAAAACTTGGCTGAACTCAGCGTAGAAGATCACAAGCGGATGAGAGGTGCTATCATGCAATTCATGAAGCCTGAAGCCTTGCAGAAATTTGTGGGCAGAATGGAATCAGTTATTCTAGAGCATTTTGTCAATTGTTGGGAAGGAAATGAGAGTATTACAGTGTGGCCATTGATGAAGAAGACTACCTTCAATGTTGCTTGTAATCTGTTGTTTAGTTTGAAGGACAATGAAGAGAGGGAGATATTGGGCAAGGAATTTAGTATAGCTGTGAAGGGCTTTCATTCTCTTCCCTTGGATTTCCCAGGGACTACTTTTAACAGGGCCTTAAAGGCTCGTTCTCGCATATATAAGCGCTTATCCTTGCTATTGGAAGCTAGTAGGAAGGAAATAGAGAGAGGAGAGGCCTCACCTCACCAAGACCTAATGTCATGCATGCTGACTATGAAGGATGAAAATAACAAGACTCTTACAGAGGAAGAGATCATCGACAATATGATAGTGGTCATGGTAGCCGGTCATGACACTACCTCTGTTCTTCTCACACAGCTCATAAGGATGTTAGCACTACACCCAAATATATACCAAAACATCCTTCAGGGTAAGTTATCCCCCCCTCCAATCTGTTTTAATCTTATCAAACTGTTTCAATCTTTTAATGTTCTGTGAGACTACCCTATTTGGTTTTGTTTTTCTGTATGTTAACTTTTATGTGGAGCAGAGCATAAAGAGGTCCTGGCAGGGAAGCCACCACATGAGCCCTTAAGATGGGAAGACATTCAAAAGATGAGATATACATGGAAGGTGGCCCTAGAAACACTACGAATGGTACCTCCAGTATTCGGTGTTTTTAGAAAAGCAATTAAAGATGTAGAATATGAAGGTTATACAATTCCTGAAGGATGGCAAGTAAGTTCTTTTTTCTGTATCATAAAGTTGTTTTTAGTTATTGTTCATAAATAACCGGTACTTCAGGTTAATATATCCAATTGTCATGTAAACAAATGGTACATTGTGATTCTATAACACACTTTAATATGATAATATATTTTGGTTACATTTTTAAACGAGATTCAGATATTTAATTTCTTTATTGGGCAGTTATTTTGTGTTACAAGTACACATTGGAGTGAGGAGGTTTTCAAGGAGCCACTCAAGTTTGATCCAGCTCATTTTGATGGGGTCATTCCATCACATAATTTCATAGCATTTGGTGGAGGGCCTCGCATTTGTCCAGGGTATGATTTCACAAAGATGGAGACCATAATATTTATACACCATTTAGTATCTAAGTACAAGTGGTCTGTGATAGTTGAAGATGAAAAAATAAATGGTAATCCTTTTCCTGTTCCAGTTATGGGATTGCCAATCAAGCTCAAGGCAATATAAATTGATTAGTTGTATATTTGAGTGGAAGTGTTATTCACCATAAACTATTAGAATGTTAACTTCAACATGTCAAATAATAATCATGTATATGATTCTATACATAAATAAATCTATAATTATGTGAAGAAATGGTGTTTTTTTAAACTCTAATTTAGTAAGTATATATCGTGATATGATTAGAAATATCATGTGTTTTTATGTCAAGAAAAAAAATCATGTCTTGCAATTAATTTGAGCTGAATTAAATGATTAAGAAATTAATTCAAATTAGACAAATTAATATGAATTGACATAAATATGTCAATGGCAATAGGATTAGAAATGCCTTCCTCTTCCAATATGATTTTTGATTTGATCTTTGATTGTTGATACATTGTGAGATGTGATGGAACTCATATTTATAATGAAATGATCAAAATGGAGAAACAAATTGATATTGATTTTTCTTCTAGCCTCATCCAATATACACTTGGAAACTAGTTCTTCAAGAACAATCTTATCATTTGACTATTGTGGGCTTGTGAGAGTACTTGTATTTTAAACAATGGTTGTTCTTAAAATCATAGTGGTATCTATTACATGTAGAAGAAAGAAAACCATAGTGGTATCTATTCCGTGTAGAAGAAAGATTTGTTAAATCCCTTGATAACAAGTTTGAAAACCCCTTTGTTGCTGATATAAAATTGAAGCCACACCAAGGAAACAATGAAATACCAACGATATTAATGCTAATGTATACAGTAATGTAGTGATTTGGTGATAATGCAAATGCTTTATGAAATCTGTTATCTGATGACAAGATTGTATAACAGTATCACAGATATCTTAGCTGAGTGTTATTACTACTTTCAAACTGATCAATACTCAATTATGCTGGAAATAAGAGGAATGTATACACAGCAAAAGGGCAGATTAAAGCTCCAAACTACGAGCTTCTCAGGTGAAAGGTATAAACCCAATGTTATGCACAGCTAAGCCACGCTTACAATAGCCACTTTGGCTGGAAAGAGAAATGAAAATTATTCTAAGAACAGTAAACTCCTCCTTCATTCATAGTGGCAAACACAACTACAAGCTGCGATTATAATAACCTCTGTTCAAAGGAAAGACTTTTATTATTGTTGCATCACAATATCAAAAAAAGGCAATGGGACCTTATGGTGCACAAAACAGAGTTCCTTTCTTTGTCATCTATCCACTTCCGAAAGCCGTCTCTGCTCTGGAATATCTTTATTATTATAAGGACTTAACAACATCAAAAAATAGTAAAGGAAGAAGAACATGGAGGACTTGGTTGTTATTAGTTCAATGCAAGGGTGATTGGATATATTTTTTTTAACTCATGAGTTGGATGGAATGCTGAATCCCATATGTTCAACAGTGTTCGTAGAAGCTAACACTATTGATGTTGCAGATCATCATAATTGCTATTTTCATTATTGGTTTAGCCTTGTAGTAATAAGGGATAAAATTGTATAAATTGCATGGCAATTTACATGGATGTCCTCAATGCATACGAAGAGTATAATAATTGATTATGATTTGAACCATCATTTTGATATGTTAAATTTATTGATGTAAAATATTATTGGTTTATGATGACAGACGACCTCACTCTTAAACACAAATTCCAATCACAACAGGCAATTTAAATTTCCAGATCACAAGTTCCCAATTCCGCAGCCAACCAATCACTTGAAATCACAATTACATTAGTCAAGTAAT
>VDFB02326206.1:0-37420 GCA_007258455.2 Sequoia sempervirens | reverse complement strand
TACCGTTGAGTTTCCTTACCCCTTTGTTGACCTTAAGGGTTTTTCAAATGTTTTTGGTAGTGTTAGACAAGGCAAATGCAATCAGGGAATGACTGTCCAAATGAAGTAACACTGGTAATCATAGGTTCAATGTTTCTTCTTAGCCATTAATATTGTATAATGGAGGTAGTGGATTGCATGTTTGAGCAGTGTTTTGAGACTCACCAAAGATGGAAAAATAGTGAATAATACCTTGTGGACTGTGAAGTAGTGTCAATAAGGTTGAAGGATCTTAAGATCTACAACACCATGAAACAATGAGTCCCCTGTAGTAAGTAGGCAGCCTATAGGGCATAGTTTGATTTTATAGAAGGATGCTCATGAAAGGAATCTTCAAGTGATAGTGAGTGAGCTGTTTGAGATTGCAGCTGAGGGTGCAATACCCAATATTAAAGGAAGTTAGCAAAGCAGTAAATGTGCAAGAAAATTGAATCGCATTAACAACAAACAATTCACAATGTTATCTTCCATAATGCCTTGAGTTTGAAGACAAAAATTTATTTCCTTCAAGGATGAAAGTGGTGAGCTTAATGGTCAATCAATCGGGCAACCATGATTTTAAAACATGCTATTGTGCTTATGGAGGCAACATTTTAAGCAAGGCGTGAGTGGTGGTTTGGAACAATGGCAGGTATGAAGGACTTGCTTTATATGCATACTATGCAGTCTAGCTTAAGACAACGTTCTTAGAAGAGATTAAGGTGGATTATGGAACTCAAGGGTTACCATGAAAAGGATTAAAGCAAAGACTGAGATCTATTTAAAAGCCACGGTCATGAAGATATTAAAGATGTCACATGCAAAAACCTAGTAGCTGGAGTAATGAATATAGTGCCAAAGAGGATAGTGTGCTGGGGCAGATTTAGGAGATCTCCACATTATCTAATTACAGGGAAATACATCATTTATTTATTTTTTTAATTCAAAGAAATCATTCTAAACCCTATATAAGATACATTGATACTTCAAAAGCCTCTGAAGGAATTTCAGATTATGCAAATATATGTCAAGTAACATTCATAAGGTTTAGAAAATCTTGATCACTCTCTAGAATAGCCCATTAAACATGGGTTGTTTGAATGCACTACATAATTGATATAACACAACCACTCTGCATATCAACCAGAGTTATAGGCTCTTTATTGCAGCAAGAGGTAATCACTCTTCGATCATGCTATAATTACATCCTATCTTGTTAAACTTGAGACAACCTGAATGCACCCAATGATGATTGACACCTACATTATACAACCTGAATTAACTACATTATATGAGTGCCTCCATTTCTATCACAACATAGCCACATTAAACTTGGGTCACACATGAATGCATCCTGTATTTTTTATAGCACAACTGTGCCACATGACCAATACAGTTATGGATCACATAATTACATTCACAAGAATCTGTTCCTCTGTTGTGATCTTATGGTGATTGCACACAACAAAATCTGGACATGAAATTCTCAAAACCCTTAACCTCTACAAATGAAATCTAATGAGATGTTGCTTTAAAATATGATTTTCAAACCTGGAACTACAAATATGACTTCACAACTGAATTCTGGAAAAAGACAATGACTACCCTCAACCTGGTCATATCTTTTTGAATTTTTTCTGATTTTTCCCAAGAAAATCGTCCTTAGTTCTCCACAAACTGTCTCAAGTAGAGCAAAACACTGTCGCAATAAATCAAGCGCGAACTCACTTTTCTTTATGTCAACCACAATTTGATTTTTTTAATTTTTCATGTTTGTCGAACATTCGACGAAAATAATAGCCGGAATTTTGACAAACACCAGGTTCGTCGATATTTCGACGAACGTCGGGGATAAACTTTTGAAAAAATTGGAAATTACACATCAAATTTTACAAGCACCCGACGAACATCAAATTTTACATATTTTGTCAGACAGTTTCGTCTTATTTTGCAGTCAAATGTATTAGTGTTACTAAACCAATTTCTATTAGGATTCATGTGGAAAGATGCACCTGAGTCTATCAACCATGCATTGTCACTTGCATGAGTGGCCAAGGTTGCGATGAAAGCATCTCCATATTCCTTCTTAGACTTAGAATCAGAATCTTGCTTCTTCTTCTTCTTCTTCTTCTCCTTTTTGCAGTCCTTTTGGAAGTGTCCAAGTTTGCCACAATTCCAACAGATTTCCTTGGACTTACCAGGAGATTTTGATCTCCCCTTATTCTTGGACTTGAACGGCCATGCTACTTTTCATTCTTGCCTCTTTCTTTTGGTCTTCCTCGAACACTCAAAGCCTCTTTGGCATTCAGAGAGACCTTCCTTCTTATCTCCTCAGAAAGTAGAGAACCAACAACGTCCTCCATCTTCAAGACAACTGAAGTGCTCCCTATGGCCACGACAAGGCTATCCCATGAGTCTGGCAACAAACACAACAAAGTTTGGCACCTTTCTTCTTCATCCATCTTAACCCCAACTGAGGTCAACTAAGTCACCGACATATTGAATGTTTCAAGATGCTCAGAAATTCGTCCACCTTCTTCCATTCTCAAGGAATACAACTTCTTCCTCAAGAAAATCTTATTCACAAGTGATTTTGCTTGGTAGATCTCACTTAGCTTCTTCCAAAGCTTCTTTGCAGTAGATTCTTCATGGACATTAATCAGAATTGAATCTGCAAGACACAATTTGATGAGACCTTTAGCTTTTCTATCAGTCACATCATATTGTGTAGCTAAAGTTGGATCTGCGGGCCTCAGCGTATTCTCATCCACCGCATCCCATAGATCTCGATCAATTAACAGATCTTCCATCTTCAGCTTCCACATCTCAAAGTTTATGCCAGAAAACTTTTCTACATCAATCCTCCCCGATATGCTTGCCATCTTTGCAATCCTACAATACAGAAATGAAAACCTCTGCACAAGCTCCCACTCAAACCTTGATTAGCTCAAAAAACCCTGTACCCAACAAATAGAACCAAAACTAGCCAGGCTCTGATACCACTTGTAAGGCAACAAAGGTGCGCAGAATTGCTTCCTACGCTAATCTTGAGAGGACGATTATGCAAATTCAACTAACTATTACAGAGATTTCAATGGACAAATAAACATGCATAAATGAAATATCACAATAAACACATAACACAATAATTACCGTGGGGAAACCCTTCCGAGAGAAAAACCCCACCCTCCAAAACCTGCACAATGTATTATCAAATCAAGAAGATTACAATACACTTGCAATGCAAGTTCTTACAGGAGTGCATCACCACAACTCGAACTCGGACTCAGAGAGACTCCTTCTAGCACCTAGTCTTGCAAACTGAACTCGATGATTCAAACACCTCCCCAAGCCCTCCTTTTATAGTGATTTACAACCTGGAAACCATTTGTGGTTTTAAAAAACCATGGGCCAAAACCATGGGCAAAACAACCATGCCACATGTTACCCACTTGTCATTTGTAACTCCAAGATGGAAAAAAACAACCAAGTTAAAATAGCATTTTCGTCCATAATTTTGTCCTCTAGTTTAGACCCCCATAAAAGTTATACAATGGGTTGTTTGTACTCTAAAAATAGCCCTCCTATATTCTACTAGGGACAAGGCACATTTTTTAACAACTCATACACCTTTTTCCAACACATAAACATGTGGAGAATTACCACAAACAAATTCTAAAATTTTCTGGAAAAAGCTTGCAATGTTGAGACACAATTCTCAACACAATTTATATTGTAGTGTTTACTTTAAGCTTATAGCTATCTTGCATATAAGCTCAATTTATCTTAATTCTTATGGGCTTTTTTAATTTTTTAATTGTTAATAATTTTTTTAATTTTTTAATTTTCTTTTTGTGTTGTGTGTCTCCTCTTCCCCCTCCCTCTTACCACAATCTCTCTCTTTTCTTCTTTTTAAGCAATTTAGGTCTCCAACTAATTATAATGAATCTCCTTGAGCTCTCTATCATCCTGATGATGGATCATGAAGTGTGATCCGAAATGTTGATCCAAAAACTCTCAGACAATCAAAATCCAAAAGCAACAAATTGATAATAATAGATATTGTTTATCTACAATTTTGTAATATTTGGATGTTTGATTTTGTTGAGTTTAAATATATGGATGTCTTGTTTTTCCCTACAATAGTTGACACATATTATTCATTATGAATGTCTATTTACACACTTTTTGAAAAAATAGATTTAATACATGTTGCCTTTATTATAATTTGTAACACCCCTCCGTTTTGGACATTTGGATCGACAGTGTTTTCTTGGTAATGTTTGATTATGCTTATGATGTGACTGTGAACTTAGTGATTATTTAATCACGAACTATTTAGTGATGTGCATGTTATATTATAAGGTGACGATTGTGTCTGAACATGCTTTGACTTTGTAACTTGATTACTTGTGATCGTGATTGATTAAATGATGTGGAAGTTATATGTTGATGTGAGGTTCTTTTATTCTGATGTTATCCTTATGGCACGATTTAGAATAACTTAGGAGATATCTGATTAAATGATGTTTTATGCTATTTATCATATCATTGATGTTAGATGCGTCAGTTAGAGATACTGTATTGGTGAAGGGGATGGATTGTATCACTCGCTTGCGAGCGCCCTACAATCCTGAGATTCCCTCTTCACGGTGTGTTTGATTATAATATACATATATATTTTGCATGTTCGACATGTTCTTTGTTGCAGGTTGCAGGTACACGACATCGACTCCATCTGGCTTCACAGGTTTGAGCGTGTCCATTTACCAACGGTAATTGATTGGGAGATAGTAGCTAGGTTTTCCGAGCCGAGTCGTCACCCTAGTCATAGCGTGTTATCAGGTTGTCGTCGGGGTCAGTTGTTTTAACTTGGTCAGTTTCCCCTTGAGTGTTTATTTAACTTCAAGTTTAAAACTTATTAAAAATGACTTGCGTAGTTTAATTGATGATTAAATGTGTTTAGTTGCAATGCTGAAATGCGATTTATTTTACTTATTTATTTGATTAAATTAATAAAATAATGATTGGGTTATTGATTGATTTGATTAATTAATAAACTAGATTTAGTTTATTAATTAATTAGATTAATAGTGGATATAGTCTAAAAGATGATTCAATCTATTTAGTTTCGATAATTAAATGAAATTTATCTCGTTTGTTAATTGGATTTAAATTAATTAAATAACTCTTTAGTTACTATGGAATTGATTTATTTAATTAATTAGATTGAGTTATCAATTGATTTGTTTATTAATGAATAAATTTGAATAAAGGAATTATATTGTCTTTATTGAATATTTGATTTAAATTATAGAGGTAGTGGAAATCATAATAAAGTTTTGATTTAAATGCAATTATGTATTTACATGAAATTGTAATTGAAATTAAAAGTATTTTTGTGAATTTAAAAATGGAATAGTTTTAAAATGATTTTTTTTTTTAAAAAAATAGATAGTGGGAATTTTAGGGTTTGCTTTGACCAAATTGAATAAAACCCTATTTTGAAAAGAAATGGCTCATAAAAATTTTATGCTTGCAATTTGGGGAAAATTTGGGGGCCATGGTTTTTGCTTGGAATTTTTGAAGGAGATGGAGGTTTTGTTGGAGCTGGATCTTGAAGAGGATTCGAAAGCTCCATGGAATCTTGAAGCCTTGGGAGAAAAATCAGGTTCTTTTCTTCTTGCTTTGTTTTTTTTTTTAAATTAGATCAAATTCTCATCTTGCTGTTTGAAATCTTTATCATATTGTTTGAAAATCCAACAAAATCCATGGAAATTAGATTTTAAATTAGCAATAGAAGATTTAGAGGAAAAAAATTAAATGTATTTGTCTTTTTGGAGAAAACCCAGAATTTTTACCATGCTATTGTGTTCAAAATCTTTTCTTTTAACCTTCACCTTAAGAAAAATTTGCCTAGATTGAATTGTGAAATGATATTTACTTTGCATATAAAATTTGTGGGCTGGAAATTTTCCTTAAAAGATTTGTTTTAAAATTAAAAAAATGATGAATTATTGTTGGGTGAGCGTTCTGGTTTTTACCAAAGGGGGTTGCATTTTTTCTTTTTTTCGTTTTTCTTAAAAAATGAAATTGTTTGAATTAAAACAAAATAAATATAAAATAAAATTTTAATTTTTGTGGGCTGCCCACCCACCCCCCATCCATGGGGGCGCTGGCTGTGCAGCGCTCCCCACGGATGGTGGGGGGGCTGCAAAGCAGCCACACAGGGGCGCGTCCCCTGTAGGGGCTGCGATGCAGCCTTTTCACTTTTTAAAATATAAGTTTGTTTTTATTAAGAACTTTTTAATTTTTATTAAAGTTTATTTTATATTATATATTTATTAT
This sequence comes from Sequoia sempervirens, assembly GCA_007258455.2. Taxonomy (NCBI): domain Eukaryota; kingdom Viridiplantae; phylum Streptophyta; class Pinopsida; order Cupressales; family Cupressaceae; genus Sequoia; species Sequoia sempervirens. Next base: position 31,054 of record VDFB02326206.1, on the reverse strand, counting down.
AATATATATATATATATATATGTTATATATTATATTATATATATATATATATATATATATATATATATATATATATATATATATTAATTATATTATATTATATTTATTAATTTTTTTTGTTAAATATAAATATTAATATATATTTAATGAATATATATTAATTAATGGGATTTTAAAATATATGACATATATAAAGTGTATATTATATTTAATGTTTTCATTTTTTCGCTTTAAGTGGTAAAAATGGAATTTAAATGGGAAGTTTAAATTTACTTTTAAATAATTGATTTATACGCAAATAAAATGATATTTTATTTAGCATATTAAAATAATGTTAAATAGTAAATTGGAAATTCAAATGATTACGTGGTTATTATAAAAGAAGGAAATTGGTATTTTAATAAATAGTCGTAAATTTCAAAAGAAGTTATTTTAAGCTATTATTAAAGGTATATTAAGGACATTTTGTTTATGTAATTAATGAGGGATAAAATATGATTAATTAAAATATATGAAATTATTAGTTATATTTTAATTGATGGGGTTTAAATTATTAAATAGGACTTAATCTAAAATGATTATCGCATGGATTAAGAGGAAATGTAATTAACGAATGATCAATGTTTTAATTGAAATATTGAGTTGGATTTTGATTAATTTATTTATCTTGTGCTGAAATATAGATTAAGTGACTTGATTAAAATACCCCGATTTTGAAGATAATTGTTAAATGGAGAGTTAATGATTGACGTAATTCAATCAAATGACCTTATTTATTAAAATCGTTTGAATATGGAATTTAATTGCGAAACTAAGAGATAATGGAAGATTTATTTTACTCAGATATTTTAATAATTAAATTGTTTGATTATGGAACATAATGGTGGAACTTAGAGTTAATGCATGATTATTTTAGTCAGAAGTCTTTACTTATCAAATGTTTGACTTAATTATAATTTGATTTTGGTTATTGTGGGAATTGAGACAAATGAAGTTAAAAGGATAGATTTAAAGATAGATTATCCTAAGATGACTTTTGGTTACGTATTAGGAGCAAAGGAAGATTTTTATATTCAAGTGAATTATTTCGAATGTTGAATCTCAATAGGCAAGATTTTGTTTTAAAAAAAGGTAGATTTTAAATGATCAAGTGTTTTCATTTTCAAAGGTTGATTTTATTAATCAATGTAATTGGGAAAACAAAATATACTATTGGTTTGAATCCTTTGAGTTGTCAACGTGCTTTGAGTTACTATTGAGTTGTGCAGATAAGGTCCATTATTTATTTAATTCTTGCGTGACGTAATTGATTGACTTATTATTTAATCTAAGTGCTTTGATAAACGAATGGTTTCATTTATAGTATATGATTGTGATACTAGTGAAATGATTGAATATTTTAGTCATTCTTATTTTAGTCGAATGATGGTATTTATTTGAATGCTTTGATTAGAGAAGTTACTTGTAAATTTTAGAATAAATGATTGGGTTGTAAATACTTCAATGTTGAAAAGTGAATTTGATGTATTTGATTGAGTAAATGCAAGATTGAAAAACTGTGATTGACTGGGTTTAGGAAACCCTAATAGTAGACATTGAATTGCCTGGAATGCTTTTGTACCATGGTCCTTTTATTTTTTTTTCCTTGTTGGGCAAATGGGGTCGGGTCTATGTAAGTCTTCCAGAGAAGTTCTTTAGAGTGGGATGTTTTGTGTAAAGGTTCAATTTGTACCTCCTTGGGAATAGGAGAGGGTCATGTGTTTATACCTCCTTTGGACGGAGTGGTATTTTGTATTTTGTTTTTCCTCCAGTGTATGGAGTGGATTATGTGACCTTGTTTACCTCTAGTGTTTGGAGAGGGTTTTGACCTTGTTGCATTCGGTGTTGGAGAGGGTCTTAACCTTGTGGTTTTCCGTGTTGGAGTGAGTTCTTGAATTGTTACCTCCTTGGATTGGAGAGGTCATGTTATCTTGTTACTTATTGTGGTTTTAACCATGTGAGTTGTCTTAGGAGAGTGGCTTGCAATGGGCGCCGGGGCACAAAGTGGTGCCAGGATAACCCTTTGTAAGTTGGTTAATTCAGTAATAACTAAATTAAACTTTTAGAAGTTTAGGATGCATCAAACATTAAATAAGATTAAGTATGCCTCGCTCATGGACCCAAGGGCTTGTTGTAGACTTGGGATGAGACGGGAAGGCCTGGAATGGCAAAATCATCTATCTTGTCTTCATGAGAGGTATTTGGTTCCGCATGAGTAAGCATGGGTGTCGGGAATGCGATAGAGGCTACCAGGATAACCCGTGGAGTGGGGGCCGGGGCCTAGGAAGATTCCCAGAGGATATCCCTTGACGAGCTATGCGATGACACTCTTCCTAAGTCAGCAGTTTGTATTTGGTATTTGTGACACTCTTGATCTATTCTATGTCTGGAAGCAATGTAACCTTTGACAATGTTGTGTGAGTCGTACCTAGAGTTGTACGTATGACCGTTCAGTCATGTGATGAGGTCTTGTATTTATTTCGTATTAGCTTTGTGTGGCCTGTGCCTAGTGGTAGATGGTCTTGTGTAGGAATTCCTAGTTACTATCTCCTAGCACGGAGGGAGTGGGGCCTTTGGGTTCCACGTGGTCGGGTGGCGTGCTTCTTAAATTCGTTGGTTCTTCTTCATGTTCGTGTGTTCGTGATAACCAGTGGAGAGCTCGTGGGATGCAGTGTCTTCTCACACTTCAATCTTTCAGTTCTTATTGTATTTTATTACCCCTCAGTTGTTATCGAGGTGGAATTTGTAAATTGTAATCTTGATTATTGGATTTACCTCATTCGGGGAATGAGTGTTGTAATCTTATTGTTTAAATGTTGTTAATTGGAATCTTTTGGTATTTCTTATCCTCTGTTGTAAGTTATCTTGTATGGAATGTATGTTGTCTCATTTCCTTAAGTGATTAATGTTTCGGTTTATATTATTATTTGTTGTTGTTAGGTTTTAAAGTAATCTTTGTCTCGTGGCCTTAGAGGTTGTTGGCAATGTGTATTCATCTTACATGTTATTTGTACTTTAAAAATAAAATAAAATTGGTGCATTTAAGTAGTGAATTGCAACTTCCTCTAGGGTTGCGTGGCGGGGCATTACATAATTTCATTGCTTAGTTTCTTTAATCTTGTTTGTTGTTACTTTTTCTCCTATTTTTCTATGTTTTGGGTGGTCAAGATGATTGATGGTATGAATTCGAATAGTAGTTGATCTATTGATGTGGAAATGAATTTGCATAATTGACACATACAAATTTTATATAATAAAATTCATCATGATAAATTTATTTGTCCTCAATATAAGGTCCTTTGTGAAAAGAACTTATTTTAGATAATTGGGTCAAGATAATTTTGGTAAAAGTAAATATGCCATGTGAAACATGATTGTGTTGGTCAAATGGATTTTAATTTTTATCTTTCCTTAATATTGAAAAATTCTCCCAACATGCACTACTTTAAAGATTCTAAAAGTTCTCTATATAAAAATTTAATATTTTTTCATTTTTTTAAAATAACTATAGAGAAATTTTTCTTCTTCAACTATAAACCGCATCCACTCATTATATTTGTTCTTTATTAATCCCTCTAAAAACTATTAGTCATTACCTTTACAATATTTCAACATGGAGCACATTGTTGTATTTTGTGTTTGTCCTTATAATGTCGACAATCTTTCTATTTTTAACTTAGCATTACAATAAAAAAGAAGTTGTCACTATTTAAATTTTATATATTTTCATTTGTATAGTGTATAAATTACATTAAATCTATATACCATGAAAATTACACATTAATGTGTGGAAAGTGTAGCAAAATAATTGTATATATATTTTTAGCTATATGTAAATGAGTTTAGAGAAAAATTTAAAATAGGAGTTAATATTAAAAACCAAAAGCATCACCATATTGTACTCCTACTCATTCAATAAATAAATTTTTCAAATACATATATGTCAATTAACAAAAAAAACCAAATAAAATGTGAACATATTTACTTATGTTTTTAACAAATAAAAATAAATAAAGTTTAAATTAACATTTATATCAAATTATAACAAACCTCTCAAACACAACACTATTCTCCTATAGATTAAGTTCTTAGTGGCATAATAGAATCCCTAATTGAAACTTGTAAAAAACATGCATATTGCCCAAAGCTTTTTAAAATAATGTTTTAAAGAAATGAAGAAAAAATATTTAGAATTATAAGTACAACTAGTACATATTTGCCTCTTGAATCTCCCACTCCATTTTTTGTGTAATTCATGTTATATGGGCATTGGTAACTCCTTGGGGAATTGCATTATGGTGGATAATGTCACTACCATGTTATCTCACACCACCTACACTTGTATCCTTACAGAATTGGTCTCGTCTTCACCTTTCATGATGGAGGTTGTTTTATAGATTGGGGATAACTCTTAGATCCAATCTTTGGATTATGAAGGAATCCCTTTTTGGTGTCTACAATGATTTTATATTGTCACTCGGCGGTGGAAGAATGTTCATCAAGAACACCTTACTATGAAGGTTGTAGAGGATGACATTGATTCAAAAGATTCTAAGTAGGTCCTATTATTGTTGAATCTAGTCAACTCTTGATTGTAATAGGGTATTGATTGTTTCTAATCCTCCTTTAGTTCTTAGGGGTGTTTTGGGTGTGCCTCTTGCTAATTTTATAAGCTACCAAGAATCTATCAACAAACTATTGAAAATATAATAGTACTTTGTCCTACTAATAAGGTGAATTCTATAGTCAAACAATCCTAAACTCCATACATCCCATAAGGAGAGTGGCCAAACTACATCAAGTTTAAAACCCTACATGTAAAAGGAATAATCATTTTATTCAATTCCCCTTTATATACATCTATAAACATGAGATCATTTAAAATTCTCATTTAAGAATTAAAATATGTAACAATAGCTAAAATGTAAAACACCCATAGAACTAACCAAATATTGTGTTGGACAAGGGAAATATTACATATACCATTTACTAAAGTCTAAAATAATATAATCACATAAGTGAGTAGGGACTTGAGGCATCTCTTTAAAATAATAGCATCAAATTAAGTTGATTATAATAAATTTAAATAGAAAAATTAAAATATGAAACATGTTACTTGTTTCCCAATAAGTAATGGATGCCCTAAAAATCCGGCATATAGTAAATTTTTTCTCCTTTGAAATCTATGTAATGCTTTTTAATACACCTCATATATCTAGTGGTATAATGTTCCTTGTAGTAATGAAATGATAAACCTATATAACACATACCCAAACCATCTCTATTAGTTTGATAATAGATCCAATAGGAATGATTTGAAAATGATTTGCACCTACATATAGTGAAAGTTTAATGATTTGTACCTACATATAGTGAAAGTTGCTTTTGTATGAATTTATGGTGGCATATATTTAAAAATAATTTAAATAATAAATAAAATAATCTTTAGAAATATTGGAGTATTTTATAAGCATAAGGAGAAGATACAAAAAATTAGTTTACAATTCACTAAGTTTTGCACTGAAATACATAGTAATTAATATTTTTATTAAAAAATTAATTCGAAGAAACCAAATGTTCTCGGAGAACTTAGTGTGTTCACTTAACAACACTCCCAAGTTTGTGATCAATTACAAAATTTCAAACAAGAAATATAATTAAAAAAAATAAATCAAAGAACATATAATAGATGAAATTTCATTTAAACATCCATATAACGTTAAAATGTACACACTCACTAGCATTTTCTAAATTTTATTGAAGTTTCTTTGATTTAATACCACTAAAAAAGAAAATTAAAATCTAAATATATACATAAATAAGAATTAACCCTACCCAGGTTCAATCATCTCCGTGTTGACAAAAACAAATATTTATGGCATCAAGCGATTATATTGATTTAAAATTATTTAATTTTTAGTTAGAACCCATTTCTCATATGTTAATAGTTGTGCACAACTTGATGATGTTATGTAATAGCTACAAGAAAAAAATCCAAAATATTACCCTTTAATAATTAACTTCTAATGGATGCCCATAAAAAGTAAGCATTTCCATTTGATGTACACTACTAGGAGATAGACAAAATTTTCACAATAAAACAAAAAATATATTAAGGTTAATAGATTATACTTGTTATTGAAAATAAAATTGTAAAAGTTGTAACTACCATTGTTTGTATTCACAAACATAAAAAATTCCTTGAGCACTTAAACCCCACTTAAATACTAAGATTTAAACATTGTCCATATCACAAATATAATTTAAGAGATAAAATAAAATATAAATATTAATAATTACTATAATGCTATGACTTGAAAATGAAAATGGACTGCTGCAAACAAGCATGTAAGTTTCCTATTCAAACGAAAAACACATCTAAATAGAGATAAACAAAAGAGTTCATAACAACACAATAACATCAAAAACCAAATCAAATGTTACCATGAACTCGATTGTTGAATTATTTTCTCCTATGATTAGTTGATATGTGGATGCTCTTTTGTTGAAGTTACCAATTTCAATAGCATATACTTGGCTCAAAGTTGATGGATATGAAATGGATAAGAGAGTGCCCAAATTTATAGAATTTTGGAGGCTCAACAATGCATGATTGAGATTTGATGGTGAGATCAACAATGAAGGATGCCAGAGATTATTTCCCTAAGATCAAGGAGAGCATGGAGGGTTTATATGGAGGTTGTTGGAATGCAAAGGGCTAGGATTGACTTACTAAATTTGTTAAGTAGTTACATAACCATGAGGGATATAAGGGACATATGCACTTAGGAGCCTTTTATTCTTAGGTTTAGTGGAGAAAATATTGGAGTCATAAGGACAAGTGTTCTTAGGTATCCTTTATTCTTGGAATTTAGGTTGAGGCAATATAGCTATAATTAAATAATTATTTTGTTTTATTATTTTATCCATGTGTGAGGTGGAAAATCGGTGTAAAGTATATTTATTTATTTATTTTATTGCAAGGTAAGATGGAAAGGGGGGATAATTAAATTATAGGATTATTAATTGAGAGACTTTTGGTGAAGGAGACTTGTCTAGGTGATGTGTTTGGTCAATTAGGACTAGGTACACTAAGTCACAACTAAGTGGTCTTATGTCAAATAAGAACAGAGAGTAGGATGGGATGGAGTGAAGATTTGGTGGCATGTTTCCCTTATCACTTAGGGATAATGATGGAAGTGATGCCCCCTCAAGAGAACAGTTGGGAAAAATGGATCCCAAGAGGTCTCTTGAAAAGATAAAGGATGATGAAAAGATGTACTAAGTGGAATAAAAGATAACTTCAGAGAAATCATATTGTGATGATGTACATTCCATGGATATAATGTCGATGATGGATGATAATTGGGAACATTATTTAATGTTGCTTGGATGATGGGAACATTAAGAAAAAAAAAAACACAAAAATTAATAAATAAAAGAATTTTGAGGTCATATCAACAAACCTGCAAGCCCATTGTAGAGATATGATGGTGCCAAAACCTATTGCCATTTTACCTAGATATGTAGGATGACTCACCTCTCCTACACCCTATAGCCTTATTTATCTCTTCTCCCCACTACGTCAATTTAGGGGAAAATGTCTTATAAAAAGAAAACAAGTAAAAAAAGGAAATAATAAAAAATCCTATACATAGGTTCCACCCATATATTTTAGGGTTTCTAATGTTTTTATTTTAATTTACTTATCCTTGTTAAAACCCATGGAAGGGTGTATAGGTATGGAATGAAACTAACATTCCTTAGAAATAGGTGTAACAACATAAGCATAACTATCATAGTGGGACATCAATGGAAGCACAAACGCAACAATTGATTATTATTTTTTGGGAATACTACTATAAATTTCTTATGATAGATTATATACATTTATATAAATTAGTGGTATGAAAACATGAAATAATGTGTATAAATAAATAAGCCTTATATATAATTAGTTATAATCAATAAAGGATGCAAAATAAGTGTTAAGGAAACCTCTTACATGATGTGTGTTATTTGTACTTATTTTTCTTGAAGTAAAATTGTATATATATATAGTGTAACAACACAAGCATAATTATCATAGCGAGACATCAATGGAAGTACCAACCCAATAATTAATTATTATTTTTTGGGAATACTACTATAAGTTGCTTATGATTGATCATATGCATTTATATAAATTAGTGGTATAAAAACATGAATAATGTATATAAATAAATAAGATGTATATATAATTAGTTATAAGCAATAAAGGATACAAAATAAGTGTTAAGAAAACCTCTTACATGATGTGTGTTATATATGCTTATTGTTCTTGAAGTAAAATTATATATATGTATAGTCTTAATATACGGAACTGAAGTTGTTTAGTGTAGTATCATGGGGTGTTGAAAGAATAAGAAGTTTGTCATTGATATGCTTACCGACAACATGAGCATGGACTGTGGGAAAAAGTTGTATAGTATGTAGTTTGGTGTTGTCATTGATGTCAACATTGTGATCTGGTATGAAGACCATCATGAAAACCGGTTTTTATAACTTGAGCATGTTTGAAGATGATTAAATGAATTGGAATTTTACAAGAAGGTTTGATCTAGTAAAGACAAATGAAAAAGAAATTGACTAAGTGTCAATATAGGCATTTAGGTGTACATGTTATCTGGTAATCTCGTCCACATTGGTCTGTTGTGTAAGATCTTGCTCTGCACTTTTGGCATATTTTTCTTGGATGTTATAGAAGCTTATATCCAGAGTTTCAAAGTGTTTTGGTTTCTAGTGAAGAAGTTATGAGTGATAAAAGTTTAGTCTAGAAATAACAATGTTTCCAATTTGGTGTATATGTTTTGGTGAATCTACACCTCTCTGTGGATTGGAATCTAGATTTTTGGTTCTATAGAGATGTTTGGCAGATGTTAGAAGAGTATGTATTCCAAGTGGCATGAAGGTTGGCGGTCCATGTGTCAGTTTTTGGATGAATAGTTGGAAAATTCTATTATTAGGTCATTATTGGTGTCAACCTAATAAGTTTTGTGTATTGTGAAGTTTGAATATGTATTGATCTATTTGATAGGAGCCATTATAGGTGTAGACACCTAAATTTGGACACTTAATTTATCCAAATTTATCCTCTTTCGTCTAAACATCCTGTTATTTGCATTAATTAAGTAATATTACTATTATTTAATTAATACCCTTAATTCTGCCAAATCCCTAAGGTATTTAGTTAATAATTAAATACCTTATCTCTTTAATCCCCCTTTCATCAAATTGACATTTATTTAATTCCTCACATGTCACATCACTTTTCCTTAATCTTAATCAACCTCTTAATCTCTTCATTAGGGATGTGCACATGCCTAATCCTTGATTAGGATGTGTCACATCCTCCAACTTTTGTAAGTTGGCTTCTAATCCTCATTATCATCTAATTATCTTTTAATTACTAATTAGTTAAGCCTAATTAGTACCTTGGTCAACTCTCCCCATCCTCCAAGGAATTTTTAATTCTTTTTTATTCATCCAAGGCTCCTCTCTTCCCCATGTGAATTTTTAATTCACTTTTATTCCTCCTAGAATCCCCTTTTCCCATGCATCTTCTAGAATCTTTAACTTGTCACATCAAGTCACATGTGGACAAGTGCTTCCATTTTTGGAACCTTGTCTTGTCCATGAGATTCTTCCAAGCACATTTATTCACCCAAGATTCTTCTCATCCCCCAATGTACTTCCAAGGTACATGTCCCTCTTACACATCATGTACCTCCCTTCCACCTCACTTCCACATCATCTTATCCTTGGCCATCTCACATTCCACATGTCAAGATGTGAGGGCTTGTGAGTCCTCAACTCACCATAGCCCTACATCTTGACCTTGGTGGCTCAATCTTAACCATTGAATTCTCTAGAGAATTCAAATTCCTCTATAAATACCCCCCCTCTAAGGCATTAAAAAAAGAAGAGAACACTTAGCCATTTTGCAACCTTATGTTGTCATTTTGTGCACTCATTTTTCTCTCATCTAGCCATCCATTTTAGCCATTTTGCATTTGCATCCCACCATCTACTTAATCTTGCATCTAGCTACATCAATAGCCATCTAAGGAGCATACAAAGTAATCCAAATCAAGGGCCAACCAAGGAATTTCAGTAGCGAAGAAGGTATAATCATCTTGTAATCTTTATTTTAGCTTATTTCTTTGCTTTATCATTTCTTAGGCTAATCTTGAGGTGTCCCTTTGTGTTTTATTTCATTGCATTATTGTTGTTTTTGCATATTTAGGGTTGATAAACATTTAGGATCACAATAGGTCCATGCCAACCTATTTGGAATTGTTATAAGTTTTGGATCTTGGTGCAAAGCATGCATGTAAGTATGGCAAGCCAACAAGATATATTTTGTATAATACATCTAATCAGGCTAAACTAATTGATGTTATTTTTTAGGACGAAGTAGATATATATATATATATCCTTTTCGGTGTTTGAATGAGAGTGATGCATATGATATGCAATTGTTGATACAAATTGTGTGAGTTTAAGGCAAATGCAGAGCAGAGCAGTGTGTTAGTGCGAAACCATATGAAGTGTGTAAATTCAATATATTGAGCTTTAATGGAACTGTATCCCAACATGCAGATGAATTTGTAATAGTTCAAATCTTGGCTGTGTGCCAAAATATCTTCTATCTTTTCTTTCTTCAGTGGGCAGTAAGTCCACATGTAGTGAGTACTTCTATGATATCTTATAATCGCTTATAACATATTGTGAGCTAATCCTCACTGTGATTTTTCCATTTTGGTTTTTCCACGTAAAAAAAATGGTGTTCATGTCTTATGTGATGTTGGTTGATTGATTTCATGATTTTCTTTCCTACTGCAAATTGAATATGCTATGTGGAATGAATGTTTAAATGTTTAAGTGGTTTCAAGGAATATTGATTCAACCCACCCCTCTTAGTATTTTGGGTGTTCAACAATTGGTGTCAGAGGTTGGTTCCTTAGAAGAAGCTTAACCGATTGGGGAAGATCTTGGAGGTTGAACACATGGTTGTTAGAAGACTACCCACTCCTCCAGAAGAGATTCCTATTTTTGGATTTATAGAAGAAGATTGCATGTTTGATATGAATGGAGAACTCAAAGTAGCTCTTGATGATTTGGAAAGAACTAAAGGTGAAAATAAAGATCTAAAAGAAAATGTCAAAGAAGCAGATGAATGCATTAGAAAACTGAGAGAGCAAATAAAAAAATTAAGTGTTCAAGGAACAAGGAGATAAGTGAGCAATTGAAGCAAGCAAATGAAATAATTACTAGTCTAAAGGTGCAAGTTAAAGAAGGAAAAATAATTGAAGAATTTATGAATGCAAATGTGAAAAGAAAATCTGAGGAATGCACAAAGCTTGAACAAGAAGTTGTGAATGTAGGATTAGAACTTGAAAAAGAAAAAAATCATGAAGAAAAATTTCAAGAAGAGCTCTGTCATGCTTGATGAAATTATTGCAAATCAGAAAGTGTCCAAAGACAAAGAAGGATTAGGGTTTAAAAAAGGTGAAAGTTCAAAAGCAGAACAAAAGAAGATTGAAGACGAGAAGAGAAATGGAAAGAAAATATGGAACCAAAGGAATGAAGTCAAAATATCACTGGTCAGACAATCAAATGCACAAATATACCCATCTTCTAATGGTTTATGTTATTCTTGCAATAGATTTGGACATAAGGCTATGGAATGTAGAAGTAGAATGAATTAGAACATTCCATCTTTTCTCGATTAGTGTTTTACATGCAAAATATTTGGTCTTATAGCTAGTGAATGTAGAAATTCGATGATGAATGGCTATAAAAATGGTAGAATGGTTCAATCTTTCAATGGCTACTATTTTACATGCAATGGATTTGGGCATAAAGCTAATCAATGTAGATATAGAATGAATGGAAATAAGATTGTTCAAAAGAATTCCATATGCTACAATTGCAATAGGCCTAGACACATTTCTAAGTTTAGTAGAAGAAATATGAAGAAGGATAATCTAGTAAGGAAGAATGATCCAGTACAAAAGTTTGATCCAACAAAAATAAAGGAGATGAATAAGACTTGGAAAAAGAAGGAAGAGACAAAGGTTAAGGTTGATTATGTACCAACATCTAGTGCAAATGTTTCCTCTAAAAACTAAGTTAAGAGTTTTAGCTTAGTGGGAGTTTTAATGAAAATATTTCATCCCCTACCAAAGAAATGGTGTTGATGCTTCAACACGTGGATATGAGGTGTGGATCAACATTCTTGATCTACTGGAGAAAATCCCAATATAAAATGTTAAGAGGTAGAAATTTGCACAGCATTTGAAGTTGACTTTGCATATAATTAGGGTTTGAAAACTTTATTGAATGAAGCATTTATTGCAAATTAGGTCATGGAAGAAGGTTTATAAGTGATTTCACTTAGAAAAATTCATTTGCAAAGAAGCATTCAAGAAGTGAAGAGTAGATGAAGAGAAAAATAGAGTGATTGAAGCGATTGATATATGGTGCAAGTGAAATCCTAATAAAAAAGCGAATTAAAAGGTATTTACAGTTTCCATTTACACTAGTTTCACAAAGCGTTTTCAATTTGCTATGTAAATACATATACACCACAAGTGGTAGAGGTTATGAAGTGTACACACCCTAAATTCAAACGTCATCCCAACAAATATTTGCTGGAAACAATCTAAATGGTGTGTTTTCACACATCCTATATGGAGTTCTACAGACAAAATATGTAAGGGCATATATTCACAAAAAAAAATGGAAGAATATAACTATATAAATTTAAGTGATGTGTGGTACAAATAACTCACTGGAGATGATTTCGAGTTGAAACCAAAATTTGAGTCTTGTGGAAAAGAAACTCGACATCTGGACCAATTTCCCCATATTTTACTATGTAGATGAATGTGTGAGATACACCCTAAGAAGAATTCATGATAAGTTCCTTTGGTTGGATGTCCCACATCTGATGAACAAGGAGGAAATTAGGGTTGTGACAAGATTGTTCTTAACCAGACCAATTTCGATGCTCGAGTTTGTGAAAAATGAAATGGTGATGGAGCTAATAGGTGCAAAGTATGATAAGAGAGCGTTGACCATCAAGGAAATTAGGAACCTGATACTAAAATATGCTTCAATGATGATTGGATACAAAATTTAGAGAAAAATCTATGTCAACTACTGCCATCATTACAACATATGAGATGGTTGAGAAGGGAGCAAATTATGATTTGTGTGAACTAGTGAGACAATAGCTTCTGGAAAACCCATAGAATACAAAAGATTCTAAGTATGCTTTTAAGTTTGGAACTTTAATTATTTGTTTACTTTTCTACTTTTTGAATGAGGTTCTCAGTACAAGGAATACTCATGTGTGCCTAAAAGATAGACCAATAGCCCACTAGATCAAAGATCATTTGTTGAGATTGGGAGAATTATATGTGTAGAAGAATTCCCTTTAGGTGTTCTTCAAAACTTTCTAAAAAATGATGTAGGCAAGACAAAGGATACTGAAGCATATTGTGGAGAAGTATAAAAATTATATTACCTTTCTTGTTACAAAATACTATTGCATAATGGAGGCTGTTGAGCCTAGGAAAATTTGGATCCCATAAGTGGGATATGAAGTTACAATAGAGGAAATCATTGGGTTAGTTGATATCATGTTGAGCATTCAAAAAGACACCACTAAGGAAAGGTATGACACCAATTAGGAGATATCGATGGAGGTGCATATAGAGCAAAGGAAAAAATAGATAAAGAAGATAGTTGAGAAGATGATTACAATAGTTGCGGAGATAATGGGCATCACTAAAGAGAAAGTTGAGAAGGTTGAGGCCATTTCTAGCTCACTGGGAGGATCATCAAGTCTTAGAAGATCTGGTAGAACAACTACCACTCCTCAGGTTACCCCAAAGTACTCTGATACTAAGTCCTCTAGTGAAGGAGAATATCTCTCTGATTAAACAATAGAAGAGGCCTAAAAAGGAAAAGGATGCCACGAAAACACAACAAACAACTAGCCCTACAAGGAGAGTAAAAGAAAAATATACAAGGGAAAAGTACATGGGAGTAAATGTTGAAGATGAAGAAGAAGAAGGACCACAATTGGTCTGAAAAAGGAAGTTTGAAGTAGCACAAGGAGAAGCTAGTGCAAAGAAAGTAAGATTTGATATTGTTGACACATAGAGTGAGGCAAAGGTTGAGAAAGAGAAGGAAAGATATAAAATGCAAATGAGAGAAAAGAAAGAAGAGTTTGGTAAAGAGAAAAAGTCATTGAAAGATAATAAAAAGAAGAAGAAAATGGCTCTGATAAGTACTCATAGCCCCATGAAGTTGGATGCTCTATTTAATGGGATTATGGAGCATGAGATGCTAGAAGAGACTGCAATTGTCAAATACATTGTTGCATTTGAGGTTAACTTGAAAACTATTGAAAAGTGGTTTCCTAAAGACTTAAAGAATGTATTATTTGTAAGAAGACATGAAGCAATTGATGAGGAGGAAAAGATAAGATAATTTTCCTTAGAAAAGATCAGTGCATCTCTCTTTGAAGAAAACAAAGCCACATTAGCTAAGTTGTATAACAAGGAGTTCCAAAAAAAGCAAAGGGAAATGACCCTCATGAGTAGAGATCATAATGATCTCGAGAGGCTTCGGAACAAGGCAATGGAGAAGGTTGCAAAATTAGCACAAATGTTAGGGTTGATTCCAGAGAGCACATAAGAAATGCATGTTGATATGCCAACTGCAAATGTGAACATTAAAGAAGAAGCATAGCATGATGATGCTCAACATGACCATGTAATTGAAGAAGGAAATGTGTAGGAAAATGGTCTTTCAAAAGTGGAAGAAATTGGAGAAGAAAATGTTGCAGGTGAGGAGAATGTTGAGGAAGGAGTTACCGAAGAAGTCATTGTAGAAGAAAAAGGTACTAAAACTCAAAATGAGGACACTAATACAAATCATAAAACACCTCCTCCGGTGTTTGAGGCATATGTTGAAGATACTTAATGCCACCTAGATAAAATCATTCCTCTAAATAACAAAGATCAATCCACTAGTGAAGATGTGCCTGATAACACAAAAAAGAGTGATGAGCATGAGGAGAAGAAGGATGAGCAAACACTAGTTAATACTGGTGACAAGGAAAAGGATGTAAAGGAGAAGACTACAGAGGAAAGTGTAGAGACTACTAGTGAATCTTTTGGTTCCTCTGAAGATTCCTTAAAGAACTTGTTAAGCATGTAGTTACAATTCCAGCTTATAGTGTCCACCCAACTATTGTAACTTCCAATGCAATAGGGACATATGGACATGGATAAGATCTCTCCACTATATATAAGCTTAAATTGGGTCATTCTTTCCACACATCTACCTAGAAAAAAAATTTAGAGACTCATTAGAAGAGTGGAGAAATGATTGATGAGGCAGTAAATATTTTGCAAGAGGCCATACTCGGTGTAAGTATTGCCAACTCTTTATCTGATGTAGTGTTAGAAAATGTACTCCTTTACATTTTCACACTATGTTTGGGTCCCTTAATAATTTAGACTTATTTAAGCCTCTAATTGACCCAATTATGCATTTAAAAGCCTAATTAATCCCCTTTTTTGAAAGGGAAACTTGTATTAAAAAATTGCAAACATTAATTAAATTGCCTTGGAATTGGGGTGTCTTGGATTTAGGTCCTAGGACCCATTCACCTAAGGGAAAATGGGTCCCCCTTTAGTTTAGGACCCCAATTTTTAATATTTTTTTGGTGGAGTTTTCATGATTCAAATTCAAATTGCGATTATCGACATTTGATGTTTAATTGTTGAGAAATTAGAGAATTACCTATAAATACAAGGTCTTTTTATCAATTCAATATCTAGAATTTTTATGAGAACTTCACACTTGAGCAAATATTATTGTCAAGAGCGTTCAAGAGTAGATTTATCAATCTTCTACAACAACATTCAAGACCTCAAGCATCATGTCAAAGTTATTTGCATCCATGCATGTTTTTGGAGATAACATTGTGATATAGGTCAAGCATTCAAATCAAAATTCAAGCACAACAATCAACATCCAATCAAGCCATTTCATGCAAGATCAAGACCTTGGAGAGATGTGTTAAAATTCAGTTCTCTAAGGATCTCCATTCAAGGGTTTGGTGAGTTGAAACATAGCATTGTTCATTCATCATTCCTTCCATTCATGTTTCATTTCATTTCAAGGTTTAATTACCAAAACGGGGTTTGACCAAGGAAAACCACCATTCACCAAAAATAAACAATTTTTCCTTCTCTTTGTATGTGCAAATTTGTAGGTGAAGAAGGATTGAAGATTGATTAAAAGTGCAATTTTTCAAAGTTGTAAAAGTTGTCATCAAATTTGTCTAGCCACGAAAAACTCACTTGAAAAATTTAGTTTCAACTTTTCGACTGCGAGATGGACAGAGGAATAAAGAGTGTAGACCCAAGAGCCAAGGAATGTAAAAAAAAAAATTTGATCCCTATAGTAGGACCCATTCGCCCTAGGGTGAATTTGTCCCAAGAGGACACTCAACAACTGCTTTTGGTGATAGGTGCAAAAAATCTTACCCTTCTCAAATTTTCTAGAAGTTGATTGTTTCTATTTCTGTTATGCTTTAAATTGATGATTCAAGTTTCACATTTCATAATTGGATTCATTTAATATTTTTTTTTTATCTCCCAAAAGTGCATTTCAAACATATTTACCCCGTCCTCAATCATAAGGAAAACAACAAGACTCCCACTAAGGTTGACTCATGTAAGGGTAGAAATTCAATCTTAATCTAGGGGATCTCTTTTTCCTAATGGGAAGACAGGTGCATACCCCCATTCTATATCCATTTCAAACCACCTATATTTTCCTATGTTTCATTTTGATGAACCTAACATTGTACATCTAAAATTCTAAAATTGGAGTCCATTTGAACCCTAGATCTAGGATTTGTAATAGTTTGCATTGTATTGCATTTCATTTAGGGTTGTTAAAATTACATTAGTTTATATCTCACATAGGCTTTTAAATTTGCATGTTGCATGAATTTAAAATCTAAAAATTTCTGGGGCGGGGTGCCTATCTTGATTGGCTAAAGCTTCCTATTGCAAGCAAGAGGTCACAGGGTCTAGTCTCCCCCCAAACCCATGGTACTGGAGGGCGTGTCATGCTAGCACCATTGGTTATGTGAATTTTTTTTACCAAGCACACTGCAGTTTATAAGGGGACGGATACTCGACCGATTCCTGCAGTCTAAAAAAAAATCAAAAAATTCCAAAAATTGCGTGCATATTACATTGATTTTGCATAGTACTTGCATATTAGTGTATTTTTAGTCATTCACATTAAAAAATTTGGTCAAAATTGCATTTCAAAAAGTGTCATATTGTCCATCATTTATCACTAATTTCATTTTCATTAGGACACATAATTTGAAAATTTTTGTCTTTGAAATCATAGTTTGCAACCTGAAGCTGGAAATTCAAACATTAAGAAAGAAATTTGAACTTTGATTTTTTAGAACCCTGACCTCAGACTCATTTGCCCTAAGGAGAATCAGTCCCTGTACAGGTGCTTTTTCAAATTTTTGGGCATTATTTGGTCTTTGTTTGCTTCATTTTGTTTTGCTATTAATTTTGTGTTTTAGTTTTAGGAATAAAAGAAATGTTGTACTTTCTTGCATTAAGTTCAATTGGTCAAATTGAGTGCATGGTTTGAAATCAAAATTGGCATTAAAAGACATCATTTTTAGATTTTTGCATAGCATAATCAATAAATTATCTTGTTTTAAATCTAAAAATTGCTCTATTTTTACATACTTGCATTGCACTTCATATTTTGGGGTGTTTATTACATTTCTCTAGAGCCTATCCTCCATTTTGGGTGCACTTAGGTTTGTTGAAACTTGTATGATCTTCACAACTAGTGTCCTATTACCAATATTATAGTGAGACATAGTTCAAAACTCATGTCATCCCACACTACTAGATCAGCTATGAATCTTGAGTTTTCCAACTCTTTCACTCATAATGTTGATAGGAGTCAACCCACTATGGATCATAGTTTTGATACCTCATTTATCATGACTAATTTTCCAACAAACAATGTGATTGATGTTGAAACAATGGTTGCTAATGTCCCTCAAGAAGAGCTCAAACAAATGGATGAAGATTTAGAGAAATTGTAAAACTTTGTGAGTACTAAATACATTGTTGGTACTATGATTCCTATCATAGATAACATGAAGAAAATGCTTGATAATGAACAAGGAATAGAGATTGTGTAGCTTAGCTCACACTATTGATAAACATGTTCCTACTGCAACTAGTTGTGCTCAAACTTTGGGGTACACTCAAAGTCAAGGTGGATATCCAATTCCTCCTACAAATATGACCTCTATTTAGATACATACACTAATCCAACTGTTACTACAACAAAACAACCCACTAGCAATGCCAACACAACCTTAGGTATTTCCACTAGGAATCCCTTTAACTTTGTGCATTCAAATCTCATATCTCCTAATCCATCTCCCCTCACAAACTTACAATTCACTTGTCCTCCAAATAGATATACACATCCACCATGTTCACCTCCATCCCATAACACAACCAATGATTCCATCCTTAATCAACTCTTACAAAAATTTTCATCCCTCCAACAAAAAATTTCCATATTAAACCAAAGTCAAAATGGACAACTGTCACAATCTGTCAAAAGAAACCCTTTATCCTTGGATATTTTGAGAGCACAAATGCAAAAATGACACATGGCATAGAGACTCCTAGATTTGAGAAATATAGTGGAAAAGGACACCCTAGTAACCATGTCTCTATTGAAATAATGGATGTTGAATCATCCGGTGAAGCTGTACACACTTCAAAGGATCTTTTCCAAGAAGAAATTCAACCACATAGAAAGTGTTGCAACTAAGGGCATGCAAATGGAGATTGCTATTGATCTAGAATATTAGATGATTACAAATGTACAAATGCTTGATTATATAGGCATGAGAGATATGCAAGATGCAATATGATGTTGCCATGTGTCTTGATCTAACAACATGTGAACCCTACCTTGGAAATGATAAAAGATTGAGATAAGTTCTAGAAGGACAACTCATCTTCGAGAAGGAATCTTATCCCCTACAAACATGGAAAGGGGAATTACCCCATTATTAATGATTTTCTAATTTATGCAACCTATGACTAAAATAATGCAAGACGTAAGTTAACTTATGATAGTGCACTAAATAATTAGTTACACTAACACCCCCCATAAGTGTAACTTAGGGAGGAAATGCAATGATTATACAAAGATGATGATGGTGGTGGGTCCCGACTACATGATGGTCATTTTAGGTACCCATTTACATGAGAATGCAACTAATCTCCCACAAATGGAGAAAAGGGGAAAACCCAGTGGGAAGAAAACCCCTCTCCAAAAAGGAGATGAAAATGTAAAAAGTGAGAAAGGATGGGAAGGATTGAAGATGCAGAAAAGTGAGAAAGGATAGGAAGGATGAGGGACTCCCAGATACCCCCCAAGTACACCATTCGTCACATGGATACAATAAAATTAGTAGCCTCCCCATTGGAGGGAAATAGAGAGACTATATAGCCCCCCTAGAAGATGAGATCACCTGCAAAAATGGTAAGTGTTTGAACACAAAACAAGATCCAATGTCAAAAAACAACTTGTCTCCCTTTAGGAAGAAACAAAACCAAGTGCAAGTGTAGGGATGCTTCCCATTTCGGATAGGAATTGAAGGAAGGTAGGATGAATGTGGATGATGATGTCTCTGAACATTGTTCAAATGTCTCCATGCTTAATGATGAAGATGCCACAATCACTTGAGGTACATAACCAATCAATGAAGAATGTGACAAACTAGGACGATGCAGAAACTGATGTTGAACAAGATCCAAAGACTGCAATGCAATGAATGTGATAGAGACTAGATTGTCCCCCAGAATGAAGTGTCCTTAAAACCACTGAAAGAAGTCTGAAGCAACAAAGGTATCCAAATCACATCTATCCCACTAGGAAGAAGCAAATCCAATGGTAGATGTTGAAGAAACTCCGACTCCTGAATGGAATGAGAGGGAAGTTGTCTTAGATAGGAAATCTCTGAAGAGAAACCAAGTGCCTCCAAGATAGTTTCAGGATCCCCAATCAAGGTAGAGACAAAGGGATGTGGAGACTCAAGAAAACTCTCCAAAGTGGGATCTGAATAGAGGAGTGATATCCCCTCAAGAATCTCCTCCAAACCTGTAGAAATAGCCAAGTCAGTGATACTTGAAACAAAGCCATCTTGTGATGTCAAGTTTGGAAAACTGAATGTTTCTTGATGGATAGAGATGATGGAAGTCTCAATCAATGATTCTAGACAAGGAATCACTGAATGTGAAGCGATACCAACTATCTCTGATGGAGAAGAAGGAACATATGAAGAAACCTTGTCAACCTCTTCAGAAGATTCAAGGCAATCCAAACAAACAACCTCTTGCATAGCAATATCATCATGGGCTACCTAATCTAAGGAATGACATTTTGAATCGTGATCATTGGGGAAGGGTGGAGTATCTGAATCTCCATATAGCTCCCAAAGCTTAGTCCAAAGGATATGAGGGCAATCACAATGATCAATAGTACTCAAAACATCACAATCAACTTGCATTGAAATGATCTCCAAGACAATGAATCTGCTGCAACTCCAAGCAAGTACATGAATACCTTCACTTGGATGGGGAACCATACCATACAGATGTGGAAATAGATCTAGTGATTGAAGATGGTGGATGATCCCATCTCACCATTGTTTATAGTTTCCCTTGTGCAACATAACCAGAGAAGGAGTATATGTAAGCCCCATTATGAACTATCAAATTTCTCCAAAATACAAAGACACTGACCTTCAAAAACAAATAGAAACTTCCAAAAATGATATGCAACTAAAGTGATGCCACCTAAATCAAAAATCCTTTTCCCAAGCTTCAAGATATCCAAGTGATTAAAAATATGCACCAAATTGAAAAAAAACCAATGCAAGCGTACCTGGAGTGTAAACTGATCAAAGTGAATGGACTGATGAAAAAAGCTCTTAATTATCTTCCTGATGCTGCTTGAATCACCGAAATTTGACAATCTTATGAGAAGATATGAGCCTTTATGTCCAAACTAGGGTTTTTCCGTCAATTGAGTGTAGAATTTTCTGGCAGAAAAATTCTGCAGAATGGATTCCAGCACTGGAAAGTAAACCAAATCCTCTTTCCGATGGTATCTCATTTGTCAATTTTTGATACCCTGGTGAAAAGTTATGAGAAAATGAAAAAAAGGCCTAGATTAGGCACTCTGTAGGCTAAACAAGGGCAAAAAATAAGCCCCTCTGGGCTTAGCACTCGGTCGCTGATATGAGCTCAAGGAAAAAAGTTGCAAAAAAAGCGCCCCCAGATAGGATGGCGGCAGGGCTGCAGAACCGGGCAGAGTGGCCCTTTTGAATGGTGACGCTGCTTCCTATTGTGAAACCCTTAGTTTTCAATGTAACCGTCGGTTGGAAAGAACAAGGGCTGTTAGATGGGGGCTGAGAAAGACCAATGGCCAGCAGCGAGGAGAGAAAGCACAGGCCAGTAAAGAGTTCAAAAATGGAGCACAAGTGATGACAGTCGGTAAAAATTCGATGACCAATGGTGAATGGATGGTGGGTTGGATGTGATGGAAAATGGTTAGCGGTGATACGAAGGACGACAAATTGTACCTTCCCTACAGAAAAAAAATTCAATGCAGTACCTTCCACCTTCCAACGCAGCCGACGGAGAAAAGAATACTTGCATATTTTTTAAGAAAAATCAATCCAAATAAACTTTGAATGTTGCCAAAAAGGAAATTCAAATTTATTTTAAATCGATTTAATATATCATTTATTCTACAAATATTAAGCCCCGAAAAGTGCCAAAGAAAAAAAAAGAACCCTAATGTCGACAGGAAAAAATTAAGCCTGATTGATTTATCAAATCAAATCAAATGCCGACGAAGGAATAAAATTGAAAGTCAATGTGATTATTTTTTTCTGCAACTATAGAAAATACCCAAAAATATTTTTTGCCAAACAAATAACAAAAGCCCTAATCTTTTTCTAAAATATAAAAATTCCTATGACTAAATTTTTTTTCCTTAGAGGACAACTGACAGGGAGGATTTTTTACTGCAAATTGTATAGATCATATTGTTGATTTTGCAAACCCTAAAATACCTTTGATTGCTCCCGGGATGATGTATCCAATTTTGATAAATGAATAGGAGATCTTAGGGATTCGAGGCCTTCTGAAGACAACGACGAGCTCAGATCTGACTCAATCTACTCTAGAAATTAGCTTAGTCCCTGGGTGGAGTCAAGTAGCCTGTAATGGAAACCTTCAAACCTGCAATGAATCTCTCTCATCCAACTTTCCTAATCCTAGGATGAATCTTCAATCGAATGACTCTAATACCATGTTGAAATAATGAATGTTGAATCATCCAATGAAGCTGCACACACTTCAAAGGATCTTTTCCAAGAAGAAATTCAACCACACAGAAAGTGTTGCAACTAAGGGCATGCAAAGGAGATTGCTATTGATCTAGACTATTAGATGATTACAAATGTACAAATGCCTGATTATATAGGCATGAGAGATATGCAAGATGCAATATGATGTTGCCATGTGTCTTGATCTAAAAACTCATATTTGAGAAGGAATCTTATCCCCTACAAACATGGAAAGGGGAATTACCCCATTATTAGTGATTTTCTAATTTATGCAAGCTAGGACTAAAATAATGCAAGACCTATGTTAACTTATGCTAGTGTAATAAATAATTAATTACACTAATAGTCTCAACATACACAACCTTATGTAGTGACTTCTTTTTTGAGGATAATCTCTAGGCTAAACTTTTCCCTAGATCCTTGAAAGACACTTCCTTGGAGTAGTTTTGTTCCTTACTAAATAACTCGATTTGTTCATTTATTGAACTTGTTCATGCCTTTCTTAACCATTTCCAAGTGCACATGGGTACCAAGATGACCTTAACCGATTTAATGCAATATAAACAAAAGGATGATGAAAAGGTCACAAAATTTATCACACATTACCAATTTCTTTACTCACAAATCAACATTAAGATTCCTGATGTTGATCTTCAAAGAATGTTGATTGAAAATTTGCAAGAGAAAATCCAAGAAAAACTTGGGATGATGAAATTTCCCTCCTTTACACACTTGTACATGACCCTACGTGACTATTAGAATTTAGTTAGTCATCGTGAAACAAAAACTTCTTCCAACCATCCTGAGAAATCTGAATCTGTGCCCCATAACATTTTCCAACCTTTCAAGAAGAAAAAAAGGGCTTTTTACAAAAATACACCTCAAACAAGTCAACATGTTAATTCCCAAGTGGCTGTCATAAAAACAAAATATCCATATCAATTTAGGGAAAGGAGTAGACAATTTATCACGTTACCCGATACCCTTCACCCCAATATATTGCAACTTATAAGTAAGAACTTAGTTACCTTACCTCTTGTTAGAGCCATTGACACAACTAAGCCCTTACTTTGAAACTTTAACTCAAATGCCTTTTGCCATTATCACCAAAAAAATAGATATGATACACAAAAATGTAAGTGTCTTAAACATATTTTGCAAGACCTCATTGATTCTAATCACATCTAGATTGGTGTTGTTAATGATCAAGGAAATAAGTCTGTTGCCCCATCCAACCAAAATTTCCAAATCTTTACCAACCCCATGCCAAATCATGTCTCTTTTGTGAAAGCTAGTGATACTAAGAATGATGTGATGAATGTGGTGCAAGAATGGAAAGAATGAAGGTGTTGTAATTGATGTCAACTAGTCAATTGGTTATCAACTAGTTGTTGTCATTAGTGTCATGGATGAAGATTATTGGCCGTATATGTTGAGGATATTGAGAAAATTGTATTGAAGAACTTGATTGCAGGTGTTCAATGGTTGCTCTAAGTTTTTCTCTAGGATTTGATTTTCTGTTTGTGTGGTTCAAATATGTTGATCATAGTTGTTGGAAGCTACTATATCCATATTTTTGATTGTTGATTCATTATACAGTGCGAGTTATATTCACCAGTTGTGAACTATGTTTTTTTTTGTTTTTGGTTAAGGTCTGGGAGAAATGTTGTTGGTCTAGATTTCTCTTTGTTAAAGTCTTATGACTTACGGTTCTAGAGTTGAGTTTTTTTTATTATATTGAAGATAATTTTGGTATCTAGAAAGTTCATGCTTAATTGTTCTATGTGTTTTACACTGGTTTGACTAACTTGTGTTGAACACTACCTTTGGAGTTGATGAAGCGTGTTGGATCTATTTGGGTCCTTATGAAGCATATGTTTGGGTTGTTGTCATTCTAATTCCACCCTAGGATGTTTTGGTGCCGACCTAATTTGAATTTCAATTTGGATCCAATCGACTTTGGATATGTTTCAAAGTTGAAGATGGTATAAATGAAGAATGAGTTAGTGAGGAATGAAGAGTGAGAGCAAAGGAAATAGAGACAAGAGTGCAAAGAGAATAGAAATAAGTGTGAATCAGTATGCGTGTATGATGCGAGTATGGTGGACCAATGCAAAGCTTAAATGTTGAGTTTCCAGAAGTAGTGAGCTAAAAGTGCACTCTATCATTCATGCATGCCTGTAAGTGATTGAGCAAATTGTCATGGATTTCTTTGCTGAATTGAGACTGTCTTATCTCTATAACAAGTCTTCTTTATCTTCTTTGTATCTTTGTGGCAGCGAGCCCTTTGAGTTGTTAGCCCTATAGGACAGTGAGCCTTGTTTCTTTAGGCAGTGAGCCTTTGTAATCGGTTTTGATATTCTCTATAGTGTGATTTAATCTTCACCATGGTTTTTCCCTTATTGGGTTTTCCACGTAAATCTGGTGTTATTGTGTTTGTGTGATGGTTTTCAGTTTCGACACTAGTATTTAATGTTTAATAGTTTAAGTAGTGTTAAGGATTAGTTCCAGTGAATGAATTAAGGTTTAAATATGTGACAACTGATTCACCCCCTTCTCTCAGTTGTCTTGTTCAACAATTGGTATCAGAGCTTGGTTTCTTAGTGAAGAGCTTAACTGCTTGAGGAAGGTCTGGGATGGCTAGAAAAATGACTTATGATTATCCAAGGCTTGATGGAACTAACTATGCTATCTAAAAATATTGATGGAAGAATATATGGAGTTCTGTGGATATGATGTGGAGAAAGCTTACAAGATCCTTACACTCCTCCTGCTAATGGTCTGAGTATGGTTGATGAGATCAAATCACATGAAGTGAACAATAAGGCAAAGTACATTTTGAAGAACAGTCTGGTACACTCTGAGTTGATTAAGGTTTAGAATCTAAAGATTGCTAAGGAAGTTTGGGATGCTTTGGAAAGGGCACATGAAGGTGATGAAAGAGTTAAAGAGGAAAAAATGTAGAATTTGGAGACACAGTTTGAGCTTCTACATATGTCTAAAGATGAGAATGTTAAAGCTTATGTACAAATATTGGATGAGATAGTGGCTAGAATGCGAGGACTTGGTACTACTATAGATGAAACTATGATTGTAAAGAAGATTCTTAGAACTCTCCTTGATGGTTATAGTGAGAAGGTGTGTGCTATTGGACAAAGTATAGATTATAAGACCTACACTAAAGATCCATTGTTTGGATTTCTGACATCTTATGAGACGAGGAAGCCGAATATGAGGAATGGATACAAATCATAAACTGCCTTTAAGGCTACAAAAGCTGAAGATTCGAATGAAGAAAATTTTGATGAAATAGAGGCTAACTTTGTGAGAAGGATGAGGAAAGGCTCTAGTAAGTATGAAGGTAAGTTACCCTTTAAATGCTTTATTTGTGGAGAAATAGATCATTATGCTGCAAAGTGTCTGAAAAGAGCTAAGAGGAATAAACAAAGATATGAGAAAGAAAAGAAAGGAAACAAGGTCAATAGAGCAAATTATTTGAATGAGAATGCTAGTATATCTGATGAGGATTCTGATTATGAAGATCCTGATGACAATGAATGCTTGTTTTTGGCTATAAAGAATGAACATACTTCTACTAATTCTGAGAAATAGGTGAAGGAATGCCCTTTGTAGAAAGAGAAAAATGAAGGTATTGTAATCTCTGCCCTATATGCTAAACAAGAAAAGAACTATTGGGTTATTCATAGTGGTTGTTCACATCACATGACTAGTGACAAAAGTAAGTTTGTTAAACTTGAAAAATATGATGGAGGCTTGGTGATGTGTGGAGATGGTACTGGTGCTAAGATTTGTGGGATAGGTTCAGTAAGTTTTTATGGAAAGCATAATACTTGTAGACATCCAAATTTGATCGCTCCCATACAATCAAATTCACCTCCTTATTTATCCATTTCGTCAAATTAATTTATCTAATTAATATTACACTTTCTGCCTAAGGTCCTTAAAAGTATTTAATTTAACAATTAAATGTTTTACCTTACATCTTTTCCCTCTTTAATTAAATAAATACATCAATTTATTTAATTTAGTCATTTAACCTTTTTGAATAAAATCAATTTAAAATTCTTCATTTTTTCTCTCTCCTTGTCACATCCTCCATAATCCCTTTCTAATCTGGATTAATTTAATTAATTCATGATTAAGATGTGCGTCCTCTTAATTAGAGATTAATGTCACATCCTCCTACATTTACCACTTGCTTCTAATCTCTCATTAATTATCCTAATCAAGTATTTGCACAACCTTAATCAAAGTCATTAGCCACATTTAGCACCCCTTTTTAGTCAACCTCATTTGCCTTTCTTAGCATTGACCCTCTTTCCCATGTGAATTTTTAATTCACATTTATTCATCCTAAGTCTCTCTTCTCCCCATGTGAATTTTTAATTCACATTTTATCCTTTCAAGGCTTACCTTATCCCCATGCAACTTCTAGAACATTTGACTTGTCACCTCATCCACATGTGACAAACTCCCACATTTTTGGAGACCCTCTCTTATCCACTAGATTCTCCCAAGCTTGTGAATTTTTAATTCACATTTATTTCTCCAACCACTTTCTCTTTTCCCATGGAGATTTTTGAGGAATTCCAAAATTCTTCAAATGTCACGTTCATCCTCACTTGGGGATAGGAAGTTCCTTTTTGAGAAAATCTTCTCACCCCCCAAGGTACTTGTCCTTCCTCCACATCATGTACCTCCCTTCCACATTATCTTATCCTAGGCCATCTCACATTCCACATGTCAAAATGTGAGGGCTTGTGAGTCCTCAACTCACCATAGCCCTACATCTTGACCTTGGTGGCTCAATCTCAACCATTGAATTCTCTAGAGAATTCAAATTTCTCTATAAATACCCCCTCTTCTAATGCAGTAGGGGACTTAGTCAATTTAGCATCCTTATGCTATCATTTTGAGCACCCAATTCACAAGAATTTTCACTCATTTTAGCCAAGCCAATCTAGCCATTTTTATTTGCATCCCATCACTTTTCCAATCTTGTATTCAGCCATTTCCTTAGCCATCCAAGGAGCACACAAGGATCTTAAACATCAAGGGCCAACCAAGGGATTCATCAGCATGGAGAAGGTATAAACAATTGCATTATTTCATTTATTTTCTTTGTGTTAACAATTCATTAGGCTAATCTTTGAGGTGTCTTTTTTGTTTTTCCTTATTGCATAATAGTTGTTTTGCATCTTTAGAATGGGATAAACATTTAGGATCACATTTCTAGTATACCCGGTGGGACCCACAAATGGGTTCCTTTATTTTACATTTGTTGTTGTTGAGATTGTTTCCAAGAATAGGTCACAGAGGGGCGACTACGCCCTTCTGTCCACTGTAGAGGGGCTACTACGCCCTCTTGTACACTACAAAGGGGTGATTACATCCTCCTGGTCACTATAGTGGGGTGAATATGTCCTCCTAGTCACTACAGAGGGATGACTACGCCCTCTGATGCACTGTAGAAGTGCAACTGCGCCCTCTAGTTCACTATAGAAGTGCAACTACGCCCTCTAGTTCACTACAGAAGTGCAACTGCACCCTCCATTTGACTGCAGAAGGGAAATTACGCCCTAGTCCATATTTTGTTTCTAATAAGTTTGTTGTAGCGAGGTGGATACACCCTTTTCCATAGTCTGTTTCTAACAAGTTTGCTGTAGCAGGGCGGATACACCCTCTTCCATATTCTGTTTCTAACAAGTTTGTTGCAATGAGGCAGATACACCCTATTCTATAGTTTGTTTCTAACAAGTTTGTTGCAGGGGGCAGATACACCCTCTTCCATATTTTTTTTCTAACACATTTGTTGCAGTGGGGCGGATACGCCCTCTTCCATAGTATGTTTCTAACAAGTTTGCTGCAGAGGGGCGGATACGTCCTCTTCCATATTTTATTTCTAACAAATTTGCTGCAGCGGGGCGGACACGCCCTCTTCCATAGTCTATTTCTAACAAATTTGTTGTAGAGGGGCAACTACGCCCTGTATCCATTGTCTGTTTCTAACAAGTTTGCTGCAGAGGGGTGGATACGCCCTCTTTCATAGTCTGTTTCTAACAAGTTTGCTGTAGAGGAGCGGATACACCCTCTTCCATATTCTATTTCTAACAAATTTGTTGCAGAGGGGCGACTACACCCTCTTGGTCACTACAGTGGGGCGAATTTTCCCTCCTAGTTACTACAGTGGGGTAAATTTTCCCTCCTGGTTACTACAGAGGGGCAGATACGCCCCAAAACAACACATTTTGGAAGGTAAAACGACCGTTTTAGCTTAGTTTTTGCTCTAGTTTTTTGCTATTTTTTGATGCTAACCCCCTAACATTTTTTGTTGCAAGGATATTGGTGTTTTTGCTAACATTTTGCAGCATATTCTTGTATAATTGGTGAAGAACGAAGGATAAAACAATTAACGTTTGCTTGCAGGACCTTCTGTTTGCATAGATTTCCAAAGCCATCCTTGTTTTTTTTGTTAATCTAAGAACATAGTCTAATTAAGGGAAGTAATATCCATTGGTTGTTTTCTCTATCTTTTTATGTTACCCAAATGAGGCATTAGTTTGTTTTCACTTTCTCCTTGCACTTCATGTGAGCTTGGGGACTAGTTGGAAACAATTAGTGCTACCTTTCTAGTGGGACGTGCTTGGGAATTTCATCACCCCAAGGGATGATTCCAACCACGCATACCGGTGGGGTATATAAAGGGGGGAGAGTGAAATTTGTACCTCAATCTAGTCGCGTCGTAATTGGTAGAGCGTCGAAGCTAGGGTGATACCTAGATAGACGTGAAAAGTTGGTCTGAGCCCTTCAGTATCTCGCTAGAGTTCCCGACTCACGCTTGTGACGGTCTGGTGTTCACAGTTGTGCCTCACATACTGAGAGTATATCAAGGACTCCCTAGACACCTTGTGCATCCTACTTTAAGACCTTTGTTGGCCATACCCTTAACACTAATCGTAGGATTGTGCTTGTTTGGAAGTGTTTTCTTGTGAGAAACCAGTAAAATTTTTGACAAGTTGGCCTTATTGTTGTCATTTTAAGTCCTTGCCATAGTCATTTTCATCTAAACCAAGTCCCTATTCACTGAAGAGGGGTGAGTTTTCTCTCCTGTTTACTGTAATGGGGCAAATTTTCCCTCCTGTTTACTGTAGTGGGGCAAATTTTCCCCCCTGAACAGTCAAAATCGCCCCGTTTAGCTCCATTTAGCCTCTAAACCATCATTTAATCATTCCAAACCTTTGTTAAATCATTCCAAACCTCCGTTTTGTCATTCTAAACCTCTGAAACCTTCGTTTGATCATTCCAAACCTCCATTTTATTATTCCAAACCTCCGTTTAGTCATCCTAAATCTCCATTAGTCATCCCAAGCATCCATACTTTTATTTTCTCAATCTTCCCACTCATTTTGAATTTTCTGATAACTCATTTGGAAAGCCCATATCATCACCTAGTGAACTTGTTTCACCAAAATCTTACCATTTGCATCACCTAATCCATATCACATAAACACCACTCATCATCAAATCACCTTAACCTTGTGTTAAAAATTTGTTACCCAAATTGACCTTAGCGCTTGAATTTGATTGTTATCCTTCATATCAATCACTAACTTTGACCCAAATCAATTTACTTCCATCTTGAGGTGAATTTGGTGTCGTAAGTTATCATCCTCAGCCCAAATCAATCCATTTCTATCTTGAGGTGGATTCGGTGCCATGATCATCCACTTGATCAATCAATGCTCTAGGTCACTAAGGGTGATTTTTTTTACAAGGTTTAGGGTCCCTTACATCTTCCATCATCCAATCGCACCTATCCAATCATCTAATCATCCAATGAAACCAATCACACTTATCCAATTATCAAATCAATTCAATCACATCCATTCAATCAACCCAATCCAATCTATCCAATCAAAATCCAATCTCATCCAATCAAAATCAAATCGTTCATCAAGGACATCTTTATAATCTGCCCATAGCACATTTGCATGCCCATTTAAACTAGGTCACAAGCCAAGAAGCAAATGGCACAACAACAAGGTCAAAATTCCCAAGTGATCATGTCTCAAGATCCTATTAATGGTACAAGTGTTTCTCAAGATCCTAACAATGGAGTGAACATCCCCCAAGACCCTCATAATGACACTTCATCACACTTCAACACCAAAAATTAGAACAACTCACCACATGGTGAAGAGAGTATGGATAATCAACCTGAACTCATGCTTGAGGAACATTTTAGTAATCCCGCCAATGTGCAAATGACTAACCGCCTACTCGAAAAACATGGGGAAGAAATCTTGGCCCACCTAATTGAAAAAGGTGTCAAACCTCCACCAGGTGTTGACTTATCCAAATATAGCAGTTCTACATCTAACATACCCCAAGGTTCACAAAACGCACCAGATGGTTCATACATCCCTAATG